>VWXS01000023.1:123997-281049 GCA_028584115.1 Stagonosporopsis vannaccii
ATGATGATGATGATGATGATGATGATGATGATGATGATGATGATGATGATGATGATGATGATGATGATGATGATGATGATGAAATTGCAAGTGGGTACGTTGTTGTGTGGTGGTGAACTGTACTGTCTTGCTCTCTCTCGCGTGGGTTCTTGTCCTTCCTTGTCCGCGATTTGTTTGTGCTTTTTCTTCTTATTATCTTTCTCTTCCCTTCATCTTTATGTTCCCTTCCTCTTTAACATGTCATGTTATGCCATGTCATGTCATGTCATGTCATGTCATGTCATGTCATGTCATGTCATGTTATGATTCAAGCTTATATCTGATCCTGAATGAAACGTGAAATGTGAAATGTGAAATATAAAATACGAAATACGAAATATAATATAGATAGTGTCCCGTCCTTTCGTCTCTCCCTTCTCAACTTCACACTGCCCTTCCTCTTTTCTCCATCCTCTTTTCGCCTTCCTCTCTTCTCCGTCCTCTTTCTCCTTCGTCAGCCCGCCATGCTCCGTCGTGATCGCGGTCGTGGTCGTGTAGTGACTGCACCTGCACCCGCGCTCATGCAACGCCATGCATCGTGAAATACAAGATGAATATGAAAATCATTCTGGCGGCCGCGGGACCAGACCTGACAGACGGGCGGGAGACGATCATGTTTCATGGTTCGTTGCCAGCTGGGGGAATTAAACGGAGGTTCTTTTATCGTACGGATACGTAAATCTATGTAACAGGAAGTCGATCCTAATATTCGTGTTCGTATTGCTGGGAATGAGAGGGAGAGAGAGAAGAAGAAGAAGGGGGAGAGCACGGAGCGTGCGACGACGTCTAGCGCAGCTTGCCGTCTTTCTTGGCCTCTTGAACCTGTTCAAAGACCTGTGGTGCGGCGTTAGTAACGTCTGTCGTGCGACGGCGGAGAGATTGGCCTACCTTGAGCATCTTCCTACGTGCCCCAAGGGCATTGACGCCGCGCGCCTCAAGCCCTGCGTCGTCCAGCTCGACCAGCTCCTGCCATTTCAGGTCCTTCAGATTGTCCGTGTACTTGTGCAGACGCAGGCTGCGCAGCCAGTTGGGGATGTCCTGGAGCAGCGTGGGGTCGGTGGGGTCCTCTGGCGGCTTGGAGCTGCCGCGGCGGCCGCGGGGCGAGCGGCCGCGGTTGATCTCGTCACCCAGGAAGCCGCTGTTGTGGGTGTCGAAGCCGCCGCCGCCGCCGCCAAGGCCAAATTGGCTGAGGTTCAGCGCACCCATGCCGTTGTTCATCAGGCCTTGGTTGGAGTAGTCGGCAGCAAGGAAGCCGTTGGCCTGCGGCGAGGTGAAGTTGCCAATGCCCCCCATGCCGCCCTGCATGGCGATGCCGGGGGACGCGGGGCGAGAGCGGCGACCGTTCATGGCGGCGAGCTGCTGCGCCTGGAGAGCAGCAGCCTGCTGGGGCGTCAGCACCTGGCCCAGCTCGTTGGTCATGAGGATGTTGTTGCCCATGGGAGGGAAGCCTGGCGACATGGGAGCGTTTCCAGCCCCGTGGCCGTCAGACGAGCGGGCGCGGCGGTACTTGCGGACGTCATCCAGCTGGATGCGGTTGTTGACGGTGGAGAGAGCGGCGAGCTTCATGGCAGTGGCGTTGGCGACCATGTCAGCCTGGTTGGCCTGCTGGCCAAAGTTGGCGACCATGGGCGTGCTCAGCTGCGAGGCCCAGCTTCCGCCAGGGTAAGCAGGGGACAGCAGAGGCATGTTGGAGTTGGCCTCGAGGGCGTTGAGCGTCGTGGTCTGCACGTTGGCGCTGTCCTGCTGGAGAGGGAGGCGGGGGGAGCGCAGACCAGCAGACGGCGGGGGAGCAGTGAACTGGCCCATGGCCGGCTGCTGCTGCTGCTGCTGCTGCTGGCCCGAAGACTTGGGGCGCTGGGCCGACTGGCCGTCGTTCCAGGGCGAGGCGGGCGCGTTCTCCTTGCCGTTGTTGTCGTCGGGGGCGGAGATGGTCGGCGCCAGCAGGGAGCTGCGGTCCCCGACCACAGTGCTGTTGCGGTTGGAGGCAGGAGGGACGCCGACGGCCTCGGTGAACTCGGACTTTTGCTTGGCAATGGCGGCGGCGGCATCGGGGAACATGCGGTGGATGGTGGAGGGGTCGAGGCCCGAGGCGCGCTTTCCAGCGCCCGGGGACGGCGGGGGGCGTCCGAGGACAGAGTGGCGGTTCTCGCCGGTGCTGAGCTTGCTCATGGCGTCGCTCAGCTTCTGGGTCATGGGGTCTGCGGGGCGTCAGTCAGTCGGTCGTCGGTCGTCGGTCGTCGTGCGGCTCGCACGCGGCCGCCGAACAGGGCGCTCCAAGACGGCAGCACTCACCCTTCTCGCCAAAGTTTGCGGGGGAGAGGACGCCCGACATGGGCAGGCTCTTGGACATTTGCTGCAGGACCTGGATGAAGAAGCGAATCTGCACCTGGGTGGTCTGCTGCAGCAGGGCGTACAGGGCGGCGGTGCGCTCGGCCTCGCTCAGGACGCGGAACCACTGCTCGATGGCGCTGAGCTCGTCCTTGAAGTCCTGGTCGAGCGTGGCCGTGGCCATCTCCTCGAGCGTGTTCTCGTACTGGTCGATGTCGGCGAGCCACTGCTGGGCGGCGCGCTCCATCTCGTCGGGGTTGCCCGACTGGGTGCTCTGGCGGCCAAAGTAGATCTCCGAGGCGGGGCGGATGCCACGGTTGGCGAGCGGCGACGAGAAGCCGCCCATGTCGGCCGAGGCGCGCAGGTGGTGGCCGGCGCCGAGCGACGTGCGGTTGACGGGCGGGCGCAGCGACGACGAGCCCTCGGGCGTGCTGTTGCGGTTGCCTGGGAGATGGCTGGCGGACATGGCGGGAGGCGGCGCGCGGGAGCCTGCAGCGGGAGGGGGGGAGGTTTATTCTGGGCGCGGTCAGTCGACGAGGGCCGGCAGCGAAGCAGCGGGGGACGGGGGCACCGACAGGCGGCGGGCGGGGGCGGTGGTCGCACTCGGTCGCGCTCTGCTCCTGCAGCACCAGCTGGCCTCAAAGGAGCTCGACGGCGACGGGCGGCGTCAGGGGAGCGCGGGCGGCAGCCGAAGCGTGGTGTGGTGCGGGTGCGGACGGCGGTGCGGGTGCTGAGGGTGGTGCGGCGATGCGGATGCTGAGGGTGGTGCAGCAACGCGGGCGCGGCGGGGACGCTCGAGCAGGCAGGCGGGGGCGCAACAAGAGACACGAAGAACAGCCAAGACACAACGAAGGAAAGCGCAGAGGCAGCCACGGGCGGTGGTGACAGAGAGCGAGGGCAGGCTCACAGCAGAGGGCGCGGTGGAGAGGAGAAAGTCGCTGCACGAGCGGACGGGGCGTGTCGACACGTCGGGGGCGAGCCAATCACGGCCCGCGACTACCGTTTCAGCGCTCCATCAGCCCTGTGCTAGCGACTCGCAGGCGGCGCAGGCAGTCGCACGCAGGGCCGGCCACGTCTGTAGCCACGGGGCCACGCACTGCAGAGCGCAGCC
This sequence comes from Stagonosporopsis vannaccii, assembly GCA_028584115.1. NCBI lineage: Eukaryota > Fungi > Ascomycota > Dothideomycetes > Pleosporales > Didymellaceae > Stagonosporopsis > Stagonosporopsis vannaccii. The sequence continues at coordinate 127,476 of VWXS01000023.1, forward strand.
GAGCGCAGCTGCAGCGGGCGTGTGCCTGAGCGAGTGCCTGAGCGAGTGCCTGAGCGCGTGCAGCCGCACAGGACTGTGCGTGAGGCCTGCCCCAGCATCCACCCACGACGCTCCATCGCCCGAGCCAGCGGCGCACCGGCCCTCAGGGCAACCGCTGCGCTGCGTGTCCAGACGATCCGCCGCCTCCCAAGCGCCCGACAGCGCCGCACAGCGCCGCAACGCCCCCAAGACGCTCGGAACGCTCCGTGCTCAGCGCCGTTGCTGTACCGGCACCTCGCCCGTCCGGCCACTCCCATTGGCGCCAGCCCTTCTCTCCCACCCTCTACATGCCACGCTCTGGTCGACTGCTACAGCACCTGCGTGGACCCTGTGTGGCATCTTCCTGCTCCGCCCGTTTGACTACCAACGCACATGTCACATGCGCATGGCGAGCCGTGAGGTGGATCCGCGCGAATTGCAGGGGCGGCTGTCAGAGGGGATCAAACAAGGGGGTCCGTCACGGCTCATTGACGTGAGATGGCTCATTGACGTAAGACGCAGTGCTGATGTCGTTGATGTGAGAGGCAGTGCTGAGGTCGTTGGCGTGAGATGGAGTGTTGGTCTCGTTGACGTGAGATGTGAGTTGGTATCGTTGACGTGAGATGTGAGATGTGAGATGGAGTGTCTATATTCAGCCACCTCCAAGACTCACCACTACTTTATCCCCCCAACAATACTCCCAACCATCACCGCAGCCTCCCGCTCCCACCCCTCGCCCTTCCTCCCCGACTTCTCCCCCGGCAGCCGACTCCCCCGATCCACACACTCCCTCACCGCATCCCTCACCCTCTCCTTGTTGCTCCGCAGCGTCCGCGCCGACACCCCGCCTTTGTACATGATCTCCTGCATCCGCGGGGACATGCTCGACGCCAGGCTGCGCCAGAAGTAGCTCGGCAGCGAGCTGGTGTCGAGGGCCTGCAGCACGGGCTCGAGGAAGTTGGCCTCGCCTGCACCTGCCTTGGACTGTGGGCTGAGTATTGGGTGGGCTGGCGTCCTGGTGGACTGGAGGAGTGACTGCAGCGCTACGATGTTCTGGCAGCGCGCGGATATCTCAAGGAGCGCGCGCTCGAGGAGGGGGAGTTGGGTAAGCGCCCGAGCGAGCGAGGCCAGCGAGCTCTTGAGGCTGGTTTGGAGATAGTCTTGTAGCGCGCTGAGCATCAGTGTTGGCTCGAACGTGTCCATGGTGGTCTTGGCGTTGGTGGGCGACAGAAGGTAGAGTGTCTGCAGCGCGGACGTCGTTCTGCTCTTCGTGTCCTCGGTCTGCGCGAATGTGCTTGCAGACGTCTGTCCAGACGACGACGACGACGACGACAGCAGACTCGACATGCTAAACTCCTTGACCACCTGCTGGGCCCTCGCCGCAATGTTTCTCTCCCCCGGCACCACCAGCTCGCTCTTCAAAGTAGTAACCACGGTGACCTTGTCCAGCCCCTCGCCCTCCTGTCCCGGCTTGGTGCTCGTGAAGATCTGGCGCAGCGAGAGTATCGTATCCGCACTCCTGACCATCGCCCTGTGGTCCTCCTTCTTCGCGCTGCCCACGCCGCCTACCTCCGACATGCGCACCTCGAGCTGCCGCCCCAGCATGAGGCAGCGCGCCACCGCTCTGCCCAATCTGACTGTCTCAACAAGGCGCTCGGCAGTGAGCCGCACCTGCTCGGCCACCTCGTAGCGCTCAATCACCTCTTTCTCCAGCGTCTTGTAGCTCTCCGTCAAGCTTGCGACCTGCCCTTCCACCTCGGCGAGTATGCGCCCGCTCGACTCGGCATGTCCGCGTGTGTGCTCAAGCAACGGGAGCGCAGACTTCGTCGTGAGAGTGTCAATGTGCGTGTCGACTTCCTGTACGTCGAAGAGGACCCGCGACAGCGGTGTTGACAGATCGAGTGGCGTGTCTGAGGGGTTGTTTGTTGCGAGCACAAGCGTGTTGGCGAATGACGTAGCCGAGAAGTCGGGGTCGAGGAACGCCTCGTAGTCTATGTAGGAGGGCTCGTCTTCTTTCGACATGGCGACACTTCAATGGCTGTACGTAGTGTGTGACGCTTGGTGGCATGAAGCTGCCCAAGGGTCTAACTGGCATGAAGCTGCGCAAGGGTCCAACGCGAGCTAGCGCTTTCACGTCGGACATGACTCGCGTAAGCTTGTTTCTCTTTTAAGCACAGCAACATTACAAGAATCTCAACAAGCGCAGCAGCGCAGAGTTCAATCTGATGTGAATTTTTTAAATTATTCATTATTTGCTCCTGCCGTTTTCCATAGCAAGCAATGTCATCTCAACCTCGTAGCATCAAATCCATCGCCAATCTACCTGGTGCCATAGTTGGGTCCACCAATGCCAGCCTCACCAGGCTTGTTTGCGCTGGGGTCAACGCCAACGTTTGAGTTTCCGCTGTCGCTTGCAACGGGTGCCTCGCCAGGCTTACCGAGCTCCTTTGCGGCGGGTGCGTTGGAGGCGCCGAGACCCTTGGCTGTCTTCACATTAGTACGGAGTCGGACTCCTGAAGCCAGGGAGAAGAGCAACATACCCTCAGCCTGCTCCTTGTTGAACTTGTCCGAAGCCGCGTTGGACTGGCCGGGTGTCTTGGAGTGAGGCATTGTCGTGTCGAGGTGGTTTGTAGTTCGGAACGTGAGAGACGCGGAAGTAGTGAAGGAATTTGCTTGTATTTGGAGCTGCACTTGAATTTGCCCAAAATCTGCGTCTCTCTACGTTTATAATGGAATTTGGTTTGACGTCATGATGTGATGATGCGATGATACTTCGAAGGGTCCACTTTAGTCTGGCGAACATCCGATTGACGAGCAGCCATCAACGTCTGCATCGAAGCCTTACATTTAGCAGGCCGCAGCGGTAGGTCTCCGTAACGAAATCTTCCTTGTTCTCAGCTCCGTTGGGCAAAAACGCATAAGTTATATTGGATGGCACGGCATCCAAGCCCTCGTCCGACCACTACTTCTAGGCCTTGGGTAGCTTGAAAGGGTGGGCCTCAGTATTGAAGACATAGTCGTCCAAACTGATGGAGCTAGGCTCGCTGAAGAGGAGGAAGAAGTACTTGAGGGTCTCGGCCATCCAGAAGCTCTGTTAGACCGTTAGTACTGCATGATATCTTGTTCGGAAACCGCCAACTTACCTCCATCGAGTCTGTCATTGGCGGTGTATCTGCTGAAATGTCCGCCAAAGCCGCGTTACCAATGTCGGTGTCCGTGACTCTCAGGATCGAAGTCCACATATCCCATCCAGCGGCTTGCCACGACTGCTCACCGGTGATACGGTACATGATGAACACACTCTCAATCGCTTCAGGTCGAAGGATATAGCGACGATCCTCGATCGAGGCAAAACCAGGAGGCAGTCTGAGGCCTGCAATATTCTTCAAGGGGTCGGCTTCCCTCTGCAGGTCGGCGCGTGCTGTGATCTCGGCATGCCATATCTTGTCATCCCAATGGCAGTTGGTTGTGTTTGCGCACTTGACCAGGTGGGACACCTCAGGCATGATGCCCGCTGGATTGGACTTGTATGCCCACACACAAGTGTCTGTAAGCTTGCGGCCGATGTCTAGGTGCTCCTTGTTGCCAAAGATTTTCCCTCCCAGAGCAAACATGCCGCCGGTATAGCACCCTAGGTGTTGCAACTCCGGGTCTGTGAAGACCGTTGTGCCCTCTACACGCACAAAGCCTGAGCCGAGCAGATTGGAATCGTCCTGGGTCATTGGGCGATACAGGACGTGCTTGATGGCGGTGTCCATTGCCTTTTCGTACATCTTCTTGTATGCTGGATCCTGGCCTCCCAGCAGAGCATACATCTTGCCAAGGTATTCGTACGTAGAGTCAGCCATAGATGACAGCGTGAAGCTGTTGTCTACTGTGAAGTCGAGTTTCCTTGCGTTGACTACGATTGGCCACATGCCAGGCAGCTTTGTATTGTCCTGTTGCTTCTCGAGCTCTCTTGCGACACGAGTGACTGCGTCGTACCACTTCGGGTTGCCGGTGAGCTGTGACAGGCGAGTGAACTCCATGGTCATTGAACCAAGTTCTGCGAGCAGCACCTGAGGGTCTGCAAGTTGCTTCTTGCCCTCACCCGCGCCGCGGAAATCCCACCTGGTGACGGGCATGTGGTTGGGTGTGTCAAAGGCATGGTATAGCATCTCCCCAACCTCTTTCGCCTTGCTAAGGAGTCTCTTTTCTCCGCTCAGCTCGTACGCTGCCAGCAGCCCACCAAGATGTCTAATGTTCGTTTCGAACACATTGACCTTCTCAAGCGCAGTGTATCCGAAGTTGATCCTCTCCACGTCTTTGATCGCAGACTCAAACTCTTCCTTGGCGCCCATGATCCACAAAGTGTCCAACGCATCGATGAGAGTTGCAGCCCACCCTCCAAAATGGTCGTTGGCTTCGCCGCTAATAGGTCTTAGCTCATCGTGCATCCATGCCATCTGTCGATACGATGTCCAACATTTTAGGAACTGTTTCCTGACCTCCTCCTTCCTAGCCTCACGAATCTTCTTCGCTGTAGGGTCCTCCTCTTTAAAGTCAAACTGTATCTTGGGCAGCATTGCTGGCGTCCCTGTGGGGAGCTGAGCCAGACTTTTGACAGGGTGCTGGATTGGTTTCCTCGCCCAATCGATGGACTTGTACGGTTGCGGCGGCTGCTGCTGCTGTTCGGGTCGCGCATCTTTCGAGGGAGAACTCGGTTTCGCATTGGGGTCATCGATCTCGTATGGGAAGCTTAATGAGTACAACGCGTACACAAAGAAAGCCGCTAGAATTGTGTACAGTCCATAGCGCCGGATCAGCGCCATGACGAATTACTATTAACACGGAATTTGAGACAAATGAGTGAGAGAGGCCAGCGCATGCGCTGTAAAACGGAAGAAAGGGAGCATGCACGCGAAATATGGGGAAGGTAAGACCGTTACGTAGCCGCGCCGTGTGTCCCTGCCAAGTCGGCCACGGCACCCTGTCGATCTGCGAGACGCGCGCTTCACTTGGGCATCTCAACACGAGACACGAACACGAATGTGGGCCATTGTCTGACGCTGGAGATCATCGACCGTATAGCAGGTACACTGCACAGGCCTTGGTTTGATACTGGCGTTTCCGCCTGTCAAGATTCGAGAGATGGGATCACCCGCTCCAGCCATGCACACAGATCCCTTAGTTCAGCGCCGGCCATGACATGCCCCATGCCTTCGTACTCCTTGACCGTCAACACGTCATCCTTGATTCCGAACTTAATGAGAGCTTCGCAGCACAGGCGATGATATCTCTTCGGGACTAGTCTGTCTCCTGTGCCTCTAGCGAGGAATATCTCGACCTTATCCGCGACATCCTTTGGTAGTCCAGCCTCTTCTCTCAAAGCGGGGACGCGCTCTGGGATCGCCATGTAGCCACTCAACCCAACCAAGCCACCCAGCCTGCCTGCATATTTGGATGTTAGACCGGTGAGTAGAGCTATAACATGGCCTTGCGAGAACCCTGCCAACACTATTCTCTTCTCTGGCACTCCTTGCTTGACCAGCTCGTCTATCAGTCCCGTAATGTACTTCACGCTCCTCAGCATGCCATCTTCATCTTCGTCGTCTTCAAGCTCTGGGCGTGAGGGCGGGTATGGCGAGAGTCTTGTTGGCGTATACCATGCCGTGGTGCCGACATCGCGTTCTTCGAGGGCATTTGGAATCGTCCATGACATGTAGGGGAGCTTGCCAGCGCGCTGAAATTGCTCGGCGACTGACGAGGGGCCTTCGGCTGTATCACCTAGCCCATGGATAAAGATGATAGCGGCAGACTGAGAAGGAGAGACTGCTGGAGAGGTCGCAGGCAGGACTATGGGGGGCTCGCGTGTGGACATTGTGAAGCAGGCTTGACGTGTGCGTAGAGAAGTATGGCATTTGCATCTAACGGGCTTTCAAGGCAACTCTCGAGAACCTATGGGGTCATGTAATTTTCTATCTTGTGCCTAGTTGATTTATCTGGGGTATGTCGCCTCCTTGGTTATGCATGGCAATTCCAAATGGTAGCACCCCGCGCGGGGGCGGTGGCAGCCACGTGCAGTGGCACTTCCGTCTCTTCTCCGCAACGCCAAAGGCCAACACCAAACCACTGCACTGCCAACAATGCCACACGTCGAAGTGCTGCCAAACTCGGCAGCCGCCGTTGCGCCAGGATGGACGTACGTTGTCGACACCGGCTACGACCCCTCGAAAGTTGCCATCAACCCCAAGAATAAAAAACGCGCCGCTGCCGCAGCGAGCGGTCAACGCGGCGAGAATGAGCTCTCCGCACGCCAGCAGACAGCAATCGCGCGTCGCATCGCCGAGCTCGAGAGAGACAACGACCCTAAGCAGAGCATCCCTGTACCGGGGAAGCCTTCGGTGCCCAAGACGCAGAATGCGCGGCGGATAATACAGTATCAGAGGCAGATCAAGCACTGGCTCGATGACGAAGAAGCCCAGCTCGCACTACAGCAGCAGGCGCCTCCACTGCGCAGGGAGACAACAAACGCGCGAAACCCTCAGTCACTGCGTAGACAAAGCACAATGCCGCCGACCTCGACAGAGGCCACGCCCGCCCCAACCGCACCACAAGCCCGCATGGACATCGACGCAGCCTCGGACGACGCACTCCTCGATGTATCCGATCTCATGCCACCGCCACTGGACCCTGCGAGACTTGAGGCTCTACTTAATGCGCCGCCACTGCCATACTCGCAGAGCTTCGCCGCGCCGCCGCCTGCTGGAGGACCGCCGCAGAGGCAGTTTTGCGATAACTGTGGATACTGGGGGACGATCAAGTGCCGGAAGTGCGGAGCGAGGGTTTGCGGATTAGAGTGCAAGGATGCACATGAGGCTACGAGGTGCTTGAAGTGGGCCTGAGGTCCAGAAATTGTAACAAGAGATGGAAAGAGCGCGCATTATACCCAATGATTATTTGTCCGTTATGAGAAAAGAAAGAGTCGGGGGTCAATGAAATATTCTTGACTTGCTCCTTCCTTCCATGCATAGAGCCTCTCACCACTATAGTTCACAGATCACGTCGCGCTAAACGCCTGCTCAGTATTGTCACCCACTCCCAGCCGCGAAGCGTGCCTCGACGAACGCCACGTCTGCTGCGAGCTTCGGATCACTTGAGTACCGCTTTAAGGCAGCCTCAGACCCAAACATGTTGCCTGGCTCCTTGACCAATTTAGCAACCTTTACCATCTCATCTCCGACATCTGGAGTCGCTTCCTGCAGCGAAGGTGATAGGAGCTTTAGTTGCCGTACCTGCATCGCAACGCTTTGCAGCAACGAGTTGATGACGAAGCCTAGAGACTCTGTCGGGTCCTGCGCGCTTCTGCCATTTGTCAGTATCATACCCGCTGTTCCCATGGTAAATGAGCTGTTACCTGTCACCATCATCATCATCATCATCATCATCATACAGATCGATATCATGTTCTTCATCCATCTCGTCCAGCGACGGCATCTTCAAGTCCTTGGGCTTCGCATCCGCGCATGCCTCCCGAAGCGCAGTCACTCTCTCCGCCAACCGGTCCAAGACGTCAGACGCCATATCGACAAGATGCCGCATACTCTTGTCGATCCTCGCCAACCCGTCCAGATTCGCGGCATGGCTCCAGATATGCAGATCCTCTGCAAAACCTTCCACAGTCTCGCGGATTTTCGAAAAAGTCAGGTCTCGCGGGTCCGCAGGTTCAACCTCCAGATACCTCTCGCACGAATTGCAGATCTGCGTCAGCTTGTGCTGGAGCGTAGCATATTGGACTTGCAGCACGGGCTGTGCTGTAGGTGAGTGAGGGCTTGCGCCGGGCCTCCTCAGTGCAGTCTGTGTCGGTGCCTTGCTGGGCAGTGGAGGATTCTCTTGGATGATGATGGGAGGCACCTTACTCTTTGACTTGTCCAGGGAAGTTCTTCCTCGGATGGGCATGGAAAGCTGGCCTGGTGATGCGGGATTGGGGTTCAAGTCATAGTCGTACAGCTTCGGGCCAGGCTTGAACTCTTCAACGCGGTAGTTTCGGGGCGCACTGTTGAGTTGCTGTTCGCTCCTTTCGCTGGACCGAGGTCGCCGGTGCGTCTCCCAGATTGGAACACTTAGATGGTCGGACCTGGTCCTCTGATGGACTGTGGGAACATGCCGAGTATTCTCATGGTACTCTTTCATCTGTCGTTCGCGGTCACGTCTTTCGAGTCGCTCTTGCTCTTCCAGTCGGTCCACATGGCCACTGGAGCGCGAGCGCGGTTTCTTACCGGAAGGATATCTGTCGACCCCAAGAAAGTCCTTCGAGGTTGTAGCCATGTTGTGAGAACATGGTCTTCAGCGAAGGACGGCGTAACTACGTTGAGGCCGTCACGCCATATACACGAACAAGCGAGTCAAGCTGAACGGGAGTCTGGGCGCACGAAGCGGCTATGCAGATGCAACATACCCAACGACCACCCACAACTTCGTTTCGCGCCCGGAAGTAGGGCAGAAGGGTAACAGTGTTGGCCCGGCCCGTCACACGTCATTCAATAAAGGTGCAAACTCATTCTAGGCAGCAGACCACACACCGATGTTGTGGGGGCCGTTGGGGGCCAAGTAGGGCTGAACAGCGACTGAACAGGTGTTCAGCCACCGCCACACTCGGCTTTCATCCAATCGCGAGAGTACTGCTTACACCACTCAATGCGAGCTGAGGTTCATTGCGTTTCGGCCTTGATTATGAGGGTCATGAGGCCAGCTCTGGGTAGGATCAATTGCTGACCCAACATCTGCATTCTCGAGTTCATGGTGTCTGCATTGCACACGCTCTCGTAGTCCCTGCTACTTCTCATTCTCACTGCCGCCATAACCCCAACCAGTGAAGGACCACCTTCAAGTGCGCGAAATCTTCAAAAGCGTCCACAGCTACTCCTACTTGGAACCTGCCCTCAAGTTTGTATTACCGAAAGTGTGCTATCGCATGACCAGCAGCCACGAAGAGAGTCTGGTCTTTATTACTACTGCACGCTGCAGCGTCCTCACAGGTAGCTTTACTGGCACCTTCCAACACATCATAGGCATTATCATACCTGTCGGCCATGGCAGAGATCAATGGCATCGCACCTGGAATATCCGCAGCCGGCCAGGCTTTGGACATCTTCGCACAGCAAATACGACAATGGAGAGTCGCTTCTGACCGTCTCTTCGACCTGTGTCAGGGTCTGGCTGTATGTCAACATGTTTTCGAGCGATGGCAGCACAAATGGGAAGTTAGTGACAGCCAACCGACCGTATATTTACGCGCGCTCTTTGGACTTGAAGGCTGCCAAAACATACGACTAACTTTGAAGAGTATCTACGAGATCTCCGAGTGCCTTCAGGATCACGTCGATGAGATCATCGGCCGCGCACTGCGCTTCCAACCGGACATGTCGACGCAAAGCAGATTGAGAGGCAAGGAACTGGTCGAGGAATGCCTACAAAGGATTCGTCGGAGAAGTTCTTGGAAGTACAAATTTATCTTGAGCGTGTGGATTCGTGCTGAAAGCATGGCGAAGAGCCTTCGGCGGCTGGAGATCGATCTACGAGTGCTGGAGAGCCACACCAATTACTATCTTGAAAAGGAGCATCCGGACATCTTCTCAGCCACGAAGTATCCTCCTGGCCGAAAACTCACCCTCAGGTTCGAGGCGGACAGGTCAGCCACGGTCAAAGACAGAATCACAGACACTCTAGCCGCACAAAGAGACGCCGAGCTGCTCCATCGCGCGTCGAATTCTGGAGACAGGATACACATCGGGCTTTCAGTCCCACGGGTTCACCCTAAAGATTTCGCCTTCCTTCTCTCCCTCGCCGGCAGAACACACGACTTCCTTGTTCGCCCCGTTAGAATAACAGCCAATGCAAAGGACCCGCGCGTCCCCACCCAGCTCTCCTCCGCCGTCCCAAACTTGACCGCTACGCGTCGACGCCCATCCTCCCCCTGCATCATCAAACCCTCCTCCTCCACTGATGGCTTCGAGCTAACCACCCCGCCCATCCCCCTTCTTAGCGCCCTCGAACCCAAAGCGCCCCTATCTACCATTTTCATTTCACGGTCCACAGACCTACATTCCCAGACCCTTTACACACGCGACCAAAACGCCCTCGCGGTCGGTATAGCACAAAGCGCTCTCCGCCTGCTCGGCACCCCATGGCTACGATCCCTAGACAGCACGAACATACGCTGGCGCCGCACGGCCGACGGGCAGTGGACCAGTATGCTGACCTCTGTCCCCAGCGATGCACAAACCACGCGCACGCTGGACGCTGTCTGCGCCGCCTACACCTCAAATCCGCGCGATCTCACGCGCCATACGCACATCTTCCGCATTGGCCTCGTGCTCGCGGAACTTTGTCTCAAGACAAGGATACGCGTTTCCTTCAACACACATACACAAACCATTACACTCATCGTCCGCGACGGACAGGACGTGCGCGAAGCCGACGTGACGCAGATAGCGGCCGAGGTCGATCTCAGGTGTAACACTTTTCTCGGGGAGATGGTGTTTTTCTGTCTCGGGACGCTGACGGATAAGACGAAGTTGGCGGAGCGGGATGTCCAGGGGGGATATTGCGGTGTTGTGGTGAGCAGCGCGGAGGGGCTTGAGAGGTTAGTTCGAATGCCGAGGCGGAGGGGGACGGGGAAAGGGGAGAGTTCGAGGGGGAGTAGCTCTGGAAGGTCGCCGGGGCGTGTTATGTTGGGGAGGTAAATGATGTTCGTACTATGCCAATGTACCTGAGTATGTCTACAAGCTGCGTTGTAGACTGCATCATCGCTGAAGCTTCAGACTCATGAGATCAGCGACTTGCTTCCATGGCTTTTGCTGATTGTAAGCAGAGGCAACAAGCTTCTACCCCGCAAACCCGCCTCTGGCCATCTTCTTGTCCCGCTGAGCCTTGCGGTTGTGATTTGCACTCGAGCTCTTATTCGCCTCTTTGCGCTGGCGTGAGATCTGCGTGCCCTTATCGTCGCTGGGGCCAGCCACATTTCCACCGCCGCGTCCGCCCCTCGTACCTCCACCTCCACCACGTCCTCTCCCTCTGCCGCGGCCTCGGCCGCCAAACCCGCCCCGTCCCGCATCCCCTCCACTCCCCTCGTCGCCCGACACTGCAGGACTGGCTCTCCACGCCGTAGCCTGTAACTCCCTCTGCTGACCCTGGAACGTCGCGAATTTTGCTTCCAGACGACGCAACCGCTTGGGATCACGGCCGACCATTATGCCCCACCCCTCGATTGCCTCGTCCGTCATTCCCGTCTCGCTCTTCAGCGCTGTGCGCGCCTTGCCGCGGCGGGTTTCGGACTCGCGTCCGAACACATCGGGACTCATGCTGTACGCGCGGAACAGGGCTTCTTCGTTCTTGTTGGACAGGTCCGAGTTGGCATCACCGTCGGGTGCAGCAGTATCGACCGAGGCGCCGACATCTTCAAAATCGTAGGTGTCGTCGCGCTCGTCGTCGTCCGAGTCGAATGCTGCAAGCGCGGCGAGAATGTGAGATTTCTGCGGTGCGGTGCTGCGGTCCGAGAGGACTTTGTCGGCTGTGAGGGATGCGTTCTTGCGCCCGATATGCAGGCGGGAGGTATCGACGGCGAGCTTGTCGAAGTCGTCGTCGTCGAAGATGTTGCGGCGTTCGGGCAGGTGTTGGCTCGATCTGGGCGGGAGGTGCGATTGTGATACCGCGGCTGTAGCAGGGCTGGTAGTACGGTCAGCACGTCGACGATCAGTAAGTGAACAAACATACAATGGCTCGCTGCGGTCGGCCCCAGCGAGATGCGGCGGTAGTGAGTTGTCCAGCAGGTGGGCAGTGACCTCTTCGATGTTGTCTTTGTACTCGTCGAGCAGCTTCACGATAAAGCCAGCTCCAAGATCCGGAAACAGATCTTGTATTTGAGTGACCGCGCTCATGCGATGGACATTTATTTCACCAGTAAACGCACCATGCCCGTATTCATCTCCCTCTGCTTTGTCCTTGCCCTTGTCGACCTTCCGACGCACTATGCGCTTGGGTCGTGCAAGACCCGATTGACGGAATGCGCTAAGTGATGCTGCGGTATTTCGTACTCTCGTTGCTTCAGGAGCAGTGGCCTTATCCCTGATCTTCTCGAGCAATGGCGTGTTGGTCACTAAATCCGCAACGAGCGTTCTCCTGCCTGGTTCCTTCTTTTGCTCCTGCTCTTCAGAAGATTTTAGTGTGTACAGGTGATCGGATAGAAGAGAATAATTTGGTTTCTCTCCGTCCAGTGTAGCTGTGAGGCCAAGGTATGCAATTGTGACAAGCTTCTTCTGCATGGCTGGTGGTACTTTAGGGTAGGCGCTGTGGAGAGCGTCAAGGAAATCGGACCCTGTAAGCATGTAGACGCTGGCATTTTGTGAAGCTTTCAATAGAGGCACTATTCGGTTCAGTGTGCCTTCAGCCTCCTCAGGTCGTTTCGAGTCCAAATTCCGTATCAACGATGTTTTGGCTGTTTGCAATGATTTTTCGATTGCCCCTCCTTTCCGCTTCCACAAAGTTTGTAGCAGTCGCCGATACTGTTCACTCTTTGTGAATACATGGCAGATATCGGCCAATACTGGCCAGGTGAGGAAAGCATCTTCAACGTCTTGTCCAGACCATACCCTGTGGAGCAACAGGAAAGATTTCTTGCGCAGGGAGATGACGTTTGTCGCAAGGCTGTCGTCGTTTGCTAGTTCGTGGAAAAACGAGATCAGAAATAGCCCCAGTGAATCAACATCTTTCCGCGCTGATGCAAACTGCTGATCATCCAGGCGCAGGTACAGATCTGTCAGTGAAGCCCACGAGCCCAAGTACAGCTGCCATTCGTCTGACTGGACGCTCCGTCGGACTTTGGCGTCTGGAAAGGGCGCAAATTGGGGCAGGGACATGGCCATTCGAATGCGCAGCTGCGAGGTAGCGATCTTCTTTGATGTTTATGCGCTTTCGTTTTCTAAATACATGACGACGTCAAGGCCCCACGTCGAGGTCCCGCGAGCATGAGCCATCATGACCGCGGTTTGCACTAGACCGCCAGCGGTATAGCGTTCACGCCGAGAGTTGTGGTTTTACCGAATCTCTAAGCCTAATGTAGACTAGATCGATCACGCTCGCACCGCAATATTTGCTCCGACATTATCTTTACTCGAACTGCACGTATACCGTCGCTAAAGCAAATACCACGCCAGTCATCACATTACCGTGATCCACGCTCGATCCAGGTCGTGACTGCACTTTGACAATCAACACCACACTCCACCATCAATCACCATGTCTTACAGTATGTTCCCTTTCGACGCGCCCTCACCGTGCGCCTGCTAATAGCGCGCAGACAAGCCTGAGAAGGAGTTCGGCGAGGGCCCCAAGACCCACAAGATTCGCATCACCCTCACCTCCCGCAACGTCAAGTCGCTCGAGAAGGTCTGCCAGGAGCTCATCGACCGTGCTAAGAACAAGGAGCTCCGCAACAAGGGTCCCGTCCGTCTCCCCACCAAGGTCCTCAAGGTTACCACCCGTAAGACCCCTAACGGTGAGGGTTCCAAGACCTGGGACACCTACGAGATGCGCATCCACAAGCGTAAGTTACCTTGAGACCCGCGGACTGCGACTGTAGACTGACGAGCTCAGGCCTCATCGACCTCCACGCCCCTACCGAGGTTGTCAAGCAGATCATCATCAACATCGAGGCCGGTGTTGAGGTTGAGGTTACCATCGCCGCATAAGCGCTTAGTTGGGCCATAGGAAGGAGTCAATGGTCTGAAAAGATACGTGGTTATGACAGCTTAATTGCTTGTCATTAAATGAAATCATTCAGGACCAACAATTGTCTGCTGTTATCCTCGCGTGAGACATGTGCTGCAATGACAGAAAAAGCAACTGAACAGAGAAATGGCGCATTGATCCACAGGCTTGGAAAGATCGGCCCTCCCGAGATCATATTGTAGACCCGGTGGGCAGAGGGAAATGCGCACTGCGCTGACGCAGGCTGATGCTGTGCCACTAGAGATGACCTGTTGTGGCACGTTTATTTTCCGCAGTTAGAGAAGCTTGCCAAATCTGGCATTGTGCATGTGCATAACCTTGTGGCTCGGCGATGCCACTCGCCTTCATATCCTTGGTGGACATATCATCTGATCGCGAACGTGCACCAAGTATTGAATCTGGACATGCGCCCAGGGCTGCTTCTGCCTCCAGCGTGACCGGGCTCGATCTTGCATGTTACAATCATGAGCTTTTTCAGAATTGTAGCATTGACTTGGGTAGTGCAGGAGAACAGGCAATGTTAACGTCTCATGGGTCTGCCCGTTCACAGTAGCGCAGACTGATGAGCTATGTTCTGAGTGAACACACTTCTCAGAAAATCAACAAGAACTCGATACCACTTAAGTGCTCCAGAGGTAGGAACAGACCTATGGCTTATCCTGCAATCAGCAGTGCTTATAGCTGAGTGCAACCCTGAAAGTCTAACAAAGGTGCCCTCGATGCAGAACAGCGCTAAAGCTCAATCGCACTAGCGTCTTCTATCGTTCGCTCTTTCGAGGCCTTGCCGTCCGATCACTTGGCTTGCTCGCTTCAACATACCACATCAACGGATTTGCATTTACTTATAGACCAGCGATCATGGCTGATGCTGCGCCGGTTAAAAGGAAAGCTGAGTCAGATGCAAGAGGAAATGGCGACTCCAAGCGATCCAAGGTGAGATCATCCCCCACTGCCTAGAACTGCACTCATCCTTGTACACTGACCCAAGCGTCTGCCGTGCATGCAATTTTACCGTCCCAAATGGTACTCACGCTCAGTTCAGGGAAAAAAGAAGTGGGAGATGCCAAGGCGCGGAAATGCTGAAGCCCGACAAATCAATCCTGGTGATGTCGGCATTTGGGCGACCTGCGCTATGAAGAAAGAAGCACCAACTGTTGCCGATCTGCGAGATCTATTCCAAGGAGTAAGTTTCTCTTTGCCAGTTGGCTATCCGCCATCATTGTCTTAGAAAGGTCGGAGCTGATACTTCGGGAGTACGCTGCGAAGTTGTACGGTGAACAGGCTGCTACTGGGACTACTGAAGCCGATGAGGACGATTCGGACGTTGGCGGCGACATCGAGGCTGAGATCAACAAGGAGCTTGCCGACATTCGTAAGCCAGCTGTTAAGCCTCTCTTCACGTCCGTGAAGCTGGATACGCAGTGCTGTAAGTGAGATGCTGCCTGTCATCCTCGAAACACGCCGGTCTGACTCTGGCAGTGGTCTTCTTCAAAACACGGGCGCCTGTGGAGCCTGTATCATTCGTTCATAAAATCTGCCAAGACACTGCAGATGGCGTCCAGCATAAGAATTGTCGGTTTGTAAAACGCCTTACCCCGATCTCGGGAATTGAAAAAGCCAATCAGAAAGGACTCGAGACAGTCGCAGAAAAAGTACTAGCACCACACTTCCATGGTGGTGAGAATGCAGGAAGAAAGGTAAGACAGACCTCCAACGCTGTCCACCATCAGATTGACGGCCTACGGCACTTCGGCTCGCTAATATGCGGTGTAACAACAGTTTGCGATTCGACCAACGATCCGGAACAACAAGGACTTCAAGAGAGACGACGTTATCAAGACAGTCGCAGCCGCAGTGGGGCCAGGCCACAAGGTTGATCTTCATGGATATGATCTTCTTATCTTTGTAGAAATATACAAGGTACGAGACGCTCTCAACGATCCGCGCCAATAAGTATACTGGTAACGAGTGCCACTGCTAACGAATTCCAGAACATCATCGGCATGAGTGTTGTAGGTTCGGACTTTGACAAGCTCAAGCGATACAATATCGAGGAGCTACGTCAGGGGCCCCCAGATGTTTCAGGAACGGGTGCGCCGGCTGCATCTACTGAAAGTACCTAACCTGCTTTGTGCCCGGCTCTCGCGTACTGAAATAGCGAACCTTGATCGAGATCACTTGCAGCTGGCCATAATCTTTGTGTCCAGACAAGGTTCGTTATGTCAAATATTCAAAAACCCGCGCAACAGGGAATTTGTACTATCAACGTAGCGTCCGCTTAGGTTTCGACCCATCGTGCCGGAACCGAGGCGAGGCTTACCGGCTCCACCAGGCTCGCAGCCAGGCGTGCCATGTGGATGGGAAATGCAGATGCATGATTACAGACCTGGCCAGGCGAACAGCTATCTTAGAACACGATGAGACGTACAATGCACATCTCAATCCCGCTTATCCTGGTCGCATCCTGCACGTCGACCACCCGCTAACCCTGTCTTCTTAGCGAAGCCTATTGCCTCATTCACCGTTTCTTCATGTTCCATCGCCTTGTGCCATTGTCAAGACGTCAAGTTTCAAGATCGGACTGACCTCTCTTTATTCAAGGTGGCCTATCAGAAGGTGCAATAGCCGACTAACAATCTCGGACGGTCTAACCCAAAACAGATATCATTGACGAACAACCGCAACGCCGGTCCAATACCGAGACCCCTCTCGCGTCCTAGTTCTTGATCGAGTCCCTGTGGAAGGGTAATTCGCTGCAGTTCCAAGATTTGGGCTTCGGGAGTCGCTGCACGCGTATCGTGCCCTTTCATTGTCTACAAATAACCGAATGTGGCTTGCTAGTTGCTATGATGCGAACGGGGCTTTCGCTATATCAAATCATACAGAATTGCTAGCATAACACAATGCGTTGGCAGTCACATCCGATTTACATCCAATGCTCACAACAGCAGCCGCCCTAATCTCAGATCAATCGAGACCAAAACGCAAGCACCCATCGATTGAGGACGTGTCGATTAATCCCGGCAAGACAGCAGCTGTAAGCACATACAACTTTCATATTGTGCATGATCCTGCGTAATATCAGTGCTTCTCAAGTCCACGGGCCGGCCCTGCATGCAGCCCACAAACTATACCTCAATCAGGGATCTCGCTAAAACACCCATCTTACTGTGCTCGCTCTTTCAGACCGCGCATTCATAATGCTCCTGTCACCACTGGAAATTTCAGCGTTTACAACATTCACCATGAGTCGTGGAGCTTACGCAAATCGTCCACCTCGGCCATCGTCGACCGTCTCATCAACCTCCTCCTCATCCTCGTCCACATCATCACGAGCGTGCACTGCCTTTCTGGACTTCTCGAGCATACAGAAGCTCATACATACTGTTTTCCGGTCTACAAAAATCACAGTTCAACAAGTAGAACGATTACAAAGCCGGATCCATCAAGTCTACCTGACGAAGCTTGCAGATGACAGTTCGCTCGTTCTCAAATGCCCTCCCCCAGGAAATGTTCGTCTTCTCCGCCATGAAAAACATACCCTGGAAGTTGAGGTTAAGACATTGGATTTGTTGCATGATTACACCCAGGTTCCAGTAGCTCGCATAGTCAGGTACAACAGTCATGGTGGGCAATTCGGTTCGCCTTTTCTCATATTGAGCCACCTCCCGGGCCGCAGACTATCTGAACTTTCAGCGCACCTTACAACTGCCGAGCGGAGTACAATCGATCGTGCATTGGGCGCTTACGTCCGCAGCTTGATCTCAGTTTCCGCAATCCAGTTTGGTATGAGCCATCGAGTCTTCGACAACAGAGGATGCAAGTCCTGGCGAGAAGCATTCCTCGCTCTTCTTGAGGCTGCTCTACGAGATGCCGAGGACATACTCGTGACAATACCATACGACAGTATCCGCTACTACATTACTAAACAGGGCCATGTCCTGGACGAAGTTGTGGAACCAAGGCTAGTTGCGCTCGATGTCTGTAGACCAGACAATGTACTAATCGACGAGCGTACCAAGCAAGTCACTGGTCTGGTGGGGTTTTCGAATATTATTTGGGGCGATGCACTTATGAGCGGAGGCCTGGCGCATGGCAGCGAGGCATTCTATCAAGGTTTTGGGGAGTGCCCCGCGCGAACTGGCGGTGTCAAAGTCAGAATGCTGATGTACGTTCCTTTCGTCTAGATCCCAAATGCCAGTGAATGCTAACAATGTTGCAGGTATACCGTCTATCGCTCGATACTCACGATTGTCGCTCAACATTACCGTCCGCACACCAACACTGACGAGCTTCAAGTGCGACGCGAACTTGTATGCGCACTCAACGAACTCGCACGGATTTGAAAAGGTTACCGTTTTACGACCTCTACGATTTTACGAACGCATCGAGCCTTCGCATATCATAAACCACAGCCACGACCATGACCTTGTATCATGAATTACCACACAGACCCATGTCATGAACTACTCTGCTATCTTAACAGGGCAGGATGTATTAACAAAGGCATCCGGCAATTCCTCACCGCCACAGGAGTCCTTGGCGAGCATGCCTGCCTAGCTTTGCGGAGATACTGCCTCATTTTATCGCCATCACGTTGAAGGCGCAATTTGCCCAAGCCACGTCCAGTATCATAACGTGGCTTGCACCTCTGAATGTGGGTTCGCAGGAACGCCCCGGTTAGCGCGATTGGAGCCATACAAAAGATTTGTTCCAGAAAAGTCTAGAGGGAAAGCAAAGACTGGATAGAGTGAATAGCAATAATTGACGATTCAACAACCTATCGAACAGTAGCTCAGATTCGCTCCACTGAAGCAGATGTATCTCATATCAACCGTGTATGCATGACAAGAACATCCTCACACATTCCATGCCTAGCTCGGAAAACCTCCTACCGCTTCGACTTCCGTGACTCTAGCCTCAAACCGAAAACGAATACGACACCGCCGCCCACGTCACCATCGTAGACCCTCAGCCGTCCAAACACAAATTATCCCATCGCGACACCGCTGTGCACGCGATGACTTGCAGCCAGTGACCAGGCAAAGCGAAACCTTCCGTTTCCCCGGATCAAGCAAGCACCGCGTTCTCACCTCACCTACTCGTCCTTCACCCCCTCCACGCGCTCATTCGCGGAAGCACTTCCCCCAGAACCCCTCGCATGTGCGGCAGCACTACCCTTCCTATCCTATCATCCGCTTTCTCATGATCCCTCAGTGCTTACCCCTGGCAACCAGCGTTGTGACACCCTCCACCCCTTCTTCCACCGTCTGCACACACCGCACATGCACTTAGACGATCTCGCCAACCCCTGCAGCCGTTGGCACCAAATGTTCCTTCGCCTACCCCTGCGCTTCTGCACGCCCTTAGCTCTTCTTCTAGAACCTCGCTTCTCGGCTCCCGCAACATGGTCCGACCAATCAATTGCCAGGGAACTGGTTCCTTCGCTACATAGTGCTCGGTTGGGACTAGTGCTGTGTAATGCCTACAAGGGGGTGTGAGATTCAATGCTGATGCGCGATATCCACTGTTGATGCACGGTGAGATGGGAGAGGGAATTGCGTTGTGATGGGGCGCAGCACAGGTGTGGAAGCGCGGGGCGGGGCGCTGTGGAGTTGGAAGGACCCTGGGAGGTTACATTTCGTAGCGAGAGGGCAGGGGTGAGCGAGAGATCGGGGAGGGACGGCGTTGGTACCTCGCTACCTTGCCCTGGATGATATTTGCATGTGGTGTTGGCTTGGGCCGGTTTGCCGTGTTCTTGATTTGTAGCAGGTCTGTGGAGAGGTTGAGTGTTTTGGCGAGTACCTGGAGCGGCGGTGGACAGGGATGCCGATTGTCAGCAGCTGGAGATTCCATCTACCGGAGAAGATGCTCTTATCTGCGACTATGTGTTCATGAATAATCTCCAGTTGACTGCTTGATGTGCATCGACAGTGTAGTGGCGCTGCTGGGATTTTCAGATCAAGACCTGCAAGAATACCTATGTCTTCATGCGTGATGACCATCATTACCCATTACACCATTTACCAGTCCTCCACGAGTCACCATCAGAGCCAACACCTACACAGCAATATAATCTACAACGGCACCCCACCAACCCAATCCCCATCACCAAACAACTGAGCATCCTCCACCTCCACACACTCATCGATCTCCCTCTCCCTCTTACGCTCCCGAACCCTGCGCCGTGTCTCTGGCCTCTCACGCACAAAGCGCAGAAAGGCATCCGCACTCTCACACCGCGCCACATATGAGCGCCTGCGCAAAGACTCTCGGCGCGATAGTCTGCGCGAACCTGGGGACTCGGCTGTGCGAGGTTTATTCAGGGCAGTGGTGCTTGGAATGGCTCGGAAAGGGGAGTGGGGCCGCGATGTGCGTAATCTGCGCTGAAGCCCGCATGTCGTTGTTCTCACGTAGTCCTCTACAGCTTCTTGAGCTGCTGAAATTTCATCTGCAAGCTTGGTCTGTCGGTCTGAAGGGGGATCGAGGCGGTGGCTAGATCTTGTAGGGTTGCGGCTGAAGCGATGCACAGGGGGGTAGTAGTCTGAGTCCTCGCTGTGAAGTTCCGAAGAGCTAGCGTCGATATGTAACGCAGCGTCATTAAGGTCGAAGTCGGAGAATGACGAGTGCATATACTCGCTTCTGCAGTCGGCCATATCTGGCGGTTCGATGAGTTGGCCGGGGTGGACAATGGTTGATTGGAGCTCCTCGTACACAGACTGTGGTGTCGGTACATCAGGCTGTGGCATTTCGATAAGGACGTGTGAGCCAGCCGAATACGATCGCCCATGAGGAGGTTTACACACCACATCCCCGGTGGAAGAGTCATGACGCTGACGCTTGGGTGGTTTGCTGCGAACTTTCAGGCAAAGATCAGGAAGCGAGCTGAAAGATGAACGAGGACTGAGAGGCGGCGACCGCTCGTTGTTGGCGTCTCTCGACCTCGGGCCAAAGTTGAAGTCCTTGTTGAACACTTCATCGGGTCCTGGACGTTCCTGCTTGACCCGCGGTATTGCTCTTCTCCAGTCAGGAACTTGATCTTGCTTCTTGTTTTGTTGAACATACCGCCTTAAATACTTCCCAGCCTCCCCATTACACTCTCTTCCATCTTTCTGCTTCTGTTGTTGCTGTTGCGATTCTCGCCGCTCCTTCTGGTCTCGTAGGAAGTCAGCTTCGGTGAAGGATGTTGCGACGCCACCATTCTTGAATTTCTCACGAAGATCTGACACAGCGGGCCCAGACGACGGAGGAAACCTTCGTAATGTAGGAGGCTGGGGAAGTACAGTGGATTCTTGGTCAGCTGTTTGCTTCCTTGCCCCCTCCTGCACGCCATGATCTTCCGTAAGTCCGGCCAGGACTGGAGGCAATCTAGATATGTGATGGCATCCGCCACACCCAAGCATCCTTCTTAATCGCCCTTCATTCTGTAATGGCTCTTGTGCCAATTGCGCCCACGTGTAGTATTCTGAATGTGGTGGTCGGTGTGGAGAATGCGTTGGCGAGGGTAAATTCGACAGTGGAGTTGGCGTCTCTATTAGCCAGTATGTACGCCTCGAGGAAACCCCTTTTGACGCTGGAGGAGCCCAGGGGCATCCGTCGTCCGTGGACGGGTGTCTTCTGACTACCTGAGGGTGCCCAAGCTCCCCCTCACAGATCTGCTCGGGAAGATATGTAGGATCTTCATGACCGAGGAGAGAAGCATTCACGCCTTCAATGCTACGGTCGTAGGCAAGTCTCCTCGAGAAGCGATGAAAGGTTGCATTGTGGTGGCGCGGGAGCGATCTCCGTGGCGGTCCCATCAGGTTGCAGAAGTGGTCTAGACGCTGTTCTGGCCCATCTTGAGATACAATCGCCGGTTTCTCTTTCATCCTATGTAAAGCAATTGCTCTTGCAGTGCGAAGTTGCTCGTCTGACGGCATAGCGGCAAATGTGGTGGACACGGTATGTTGAAAAGGGTGTCCAAGGGAGCCTTGGCCCATCCCAGTCTCTCGCATTGCCATTATGTGCAATGCATGGATCGATGACTTGATCGACGTTATTTGCGCAGAAGTTTGGGTCAATGACCTAGACCCTTATTATTACCCTGTGTGTCGAGCCGGCAGTAGCTCCCGCCGGCAGAGACGAGGTCTCGAATTGGCGAGCACTCTTCGACCGTGTTCGATAAGGGTACGATGTGAGCCCTTTTCTATATTTATGATGCTGTTGCTGAGATATGGTGTCCAAATGCCACGATGACGGCGACGACCGCGAGCGAGCCGCAGCCAAGATTCTGCCCACCAACAGTACGATCTGGAGCGGAAAATGGTTGTCCTCATGGTTTTGGCCGGCAAAGGCTTGATCAACGACAGTCCTGTATGAGATGCATTTGATTACCTCTGTACCTACTCGCGGCGTATTTTCTGCTGATGGTATGATGTCTTCGCAGTCTGCCTGCTGATATCCTTGAAATACCATACTATCATCATGTTGTGGGCAGGGCGGGGTCGAACTATACCAAGGCAGGCCTGCATGCAGATCGTTCGATCTCAAGATCCAGAACAGAAGAAAAGTTTGGTGTCTAGTGCAACAGAGGGGGTCTGGGCTTGAGCATGGCACGGATGGCGGCAGCGACTAGCATAAGCAGGACACCCACGACAATATGTGAGATTCTGCCCGTAGCAAAGAGTGTGCATTTTGGCACTTCGAATCCATTTACATCTAACTCGCCGCATCCTTGACCACACTCTCCCATACACCCTTCCAATCGGGCGTACCACCTCGATACCGTGCCTCAAACGCACCCATCGCGAGGTGACCCAAAAACGGCCTGACTACGCGGTCCACCAGCTCTCCCCGTGCCATTTCCTGTACTTTAGCGTCCTCCTCCACCTCCAGCGCCTTGATCAATGGATCCAAGGACAGTCTTCGCAACGGTTCGCCGTCGTTCGGCGGATCCTGCACCGCGGACGCCAAGAGCGGCGAAGGCGAAGACTGGGACAGTACCTCGTTGATTTCATCGGTGAGCGACTGCAATGTGGGTGGCGCAGAGGGTTTGTATACTGCATCGATGGTGTCGGTCAGGAAGAGCCATTCGATTAGCTGGAAATCGTCCGGGTCGAGCACGACGAGCTGATCGAGCAGCTTACAGGCTTGCACAATGCCAGCATTGGTGTAGTGCTCTTTGTTGAGTGCATCGGGCAGGAGCGATGAGAGACTAGAGGTCAGCTCACCGTTGACGATGGGCCAAATGGAAGCGAGGTGGATGGGGGAGGTTCTAAGAATGAGAGATCGAAGTAGGATGAAAAGATCTGCGCGAGTAGCTGATGAAGGTGACGACGCCGGTGTTGCCGTAAGTAGCTCAACTATTTTCTCGAGAATCTGAGGAATATTCGGTGTGAAGGCGTCCTCTGGACTGGCAAGAATAAGAAGCGAAATTCGTCGTAATGTGGTTTGTGCTTTGCGATCAGCTTCCTGCCGTGCAGATGCGGCACCGACACCGAACATGATTCCTGCCGTCGTTGGTGCGGTCAGGCGTGAAAGAAGTTCTGGTACACGTTCCTTATCGGACTGGGTCCATTGCGCAAGGATTGGCAGCCATGCATCTCGTATAAGATCTACCGGCGTGTTGAAGAATTTCGAGTCATTGAAAGCATCGTAGATATCTTTCTTGAGTAGCTTGCTGCTTTGCGCCACCTTTGTCAATTCGTGGAGGAGGTGCAGCGTGCTAGCAGACACGTTATCTGGAAATGCCTTCGCTCGGAAGGTTGGACCAATCACTGACGTGGAAATGTCCGAGATTATCTTTGTAACACGATCGGTGTCTGTGAGAACGATAGGCAGAGTAGGCACCACAGACGTGAGTATGGCTACTACATCAGAGGCTCTTTTCTGTGCTCGAATGCTGTTCGTAATAGGAGGCGTCTTCGCACCCGTATTTACATTGATTGTGTCTTGGGCATATCCCATCGGGCGTGTCGTGAATGTTGCTGTTAGAACTCGTGCAAAGATGTCCTAGCAAACCATTAGTCATGCCTACGATGGCATAAGCTACATGTAAACATACCGCCAATTCTCGCCTCATCTTCCGCTGCTCGCCAAATGTTGTGTTGTCAACCTTTTGACCAATGACAGCGGTGAACTCAAGTAGAGTTGGCAATATTTGTCGATGCGGTAGAGGATTGGCCAGAACGTCGCGCAGAAATAACGTACAGTCTTGCCAGATTTCGTCCATGGCGTCATCCTCGAGCGATTTAGTATACTCAACCAAGAATGCAACGAGATCAGTATCAGAGAGATCTGAGGTCAGGGTCGACATGCGGTTGGCATCTAAGGCGTTCGGATCTGTGCGGCTGTACACGGAGTTGAAGATAGCTGGTATGGTGAGCTTCGGCCTCGAGCCGTTCAAGACATTGAGAAGACCCATGACAGCTGTCTCGTGTGCGTCTTCTTGATTTGTCTGTGCCCACAAGACGACCAGAGTTTCCAGACACTCCAATGCTTCTGCAGCAAACAAATGTTCGAGGAGGCGTCGTGCCCTGTTGCGCATACGCAAGGACGTATAGCTGAACGATGACACGGATGTTGGATCCTGACGATCTTGTGCAAATCCGCCCCAAGACCAGATGGCAAAGCAAATGCGCACAGTGTCTTGGAAGCACAATAAGACTGTAAGTCTACTATTTGCCGTTGGAATCCTCGCCTGATTTACTTCTGGTGCAAAGACGCCGGACACGACATTGCTGAAGAAGCCTTGAGGCGCCTCTGGCGATTTGTTAGCCGATGCTTGGGTCTCTTGAATCATCAGACGATCGTGCGCCTTTGCAAGAATCTGCTCCAGACCATTGATGAGATATATGAGTGTTGTTTCCGGTGAAGTACCAACAAATGCCTCATGTCTTGCAAATGTGATTTTCAACAGATCGAAGGTGTTGTTGATCTCCTTGCAAAGGCATTCTACTAGAGGCAGCAAGTTTTGGAAGATAGTGTCGGCAAACATGGGCAGGACTTCGATAAGGAATTGCACCCAATCGTCAAGTACAAGTCGACTAGAGGGAGATGAAAATCCAAACTTGAGGCACTCGACAAGTTGAGGAGGGGGAGAAACGGGTAGTTGTGCGTGGTCTACCGAGTCCCTATTCAAAGCCATAGAGAGTCTTGACCTTTGAGCGGCATTGTGCGGAGGTCGGAGCTCCTGTGATTTCTCTTCTGGTGGATGTATGAGACGTATGCGAAGCGCAGAGAGGATTGCGCCCAGCAATAAGCTCTGCAAGGAGGGTACTGCGGTCTTGAGTCTGATCATAAGCGGTACTTCAACTTCGAGGTCTCTTAGAGTAGAGGCAAATGGGCTCTGGTAGATCTGCGAAATGATAGAAACAGCGATTCGATGTAGCTCATGAATGTGGGGCTTGAGAGTCGCGTCTGCAATGGCGGCTTGAATTGACAAGGCTCCAAGACACTTCCGAATGAGCCACTCCTGCAGGGACATTCGGTGGGCAGAAGTCGTATCCCATGTAGCAGCCGTCTGTGCCAGCGTTGCCCACGTAAACTGTGAAGGCCGTTTCAGCATGTAGAAGACATGTCCCAGATAGTACAGGCATTCTCTGGTATCATCCTTGACGCTTGCTTTCGGTCTTGGCTTGTCATGCTCATCAAGGCCTTGTGATTCGACCGCAGCCAGGGAATGTAGGGGTTGAAGATGCAACGCCAACACTTCAAAAACTTTGCCAAGTGTTGGAAGGTCGAGGAGCCAACTCTTTACGAATGTAGCAGTCTCTGTGCCTTCTTCGGTCAAGGTATCCAGAAGGAGAAGCAGCGGCCTGGTCAAAAGCGATTGAAACGCTGTCGGCGACAGAGTAGGAGCTGGCAAGGACATTCCACTTGGACGCCTTGTTACACTCCCTCGCTTCTCTGATTGCAGATTGAGCTCGTGCATAGTATGGGTCCAGAGCACCGCAAAGCGTCGACCGCAGTCTGGGAGAGGAGTAGTCGTTGCACTATGCTGAATCTCTTCTGCAACTATCGCCGAAATGGCCGCTTCGACTAAACGCTCAGACGGTGAGATCGAGTGTAGCTGCAGCACACATAATGTGGCCTCGACGTGGTACTTCGGCAATGTTGGCGATAGATAATGCCATAAGCAAGCAACTAGCTGGTGCAGTATTTCCAACAATTTTGACGTAGGGATGTATGGCCATGAGGGACGACCCACTTGCAAAGCCACAAGGATGCCAGCGATTGCACTCAGGTGTGAAAACGGTACGGTCTTGACAGATTCTGTAAACGAAAGAGATTCCTGGATAATGGAAGCAAAGTCGAAGTTGTCAATCGCGTTTAGATCCTGGATCTTGACGATCAGATTAGCCAAGATTCTGGACGGTATCTCAGGTGAGTGCGACCACCCATCCGCTTGAAGCGTGGTAAGCGTTATCAGAGAGACCTGACGCAGTGCAATACAGCCAACTACAGCAGGCTCGTAGAGTCGGTCTGCTGACTCGAAACCTGCCTGAGCGTCTTCGTAGAAGGCTGCTACCTGTTGCAGAACTTGGGTCCTCGAGATATCTGTATTTCGGAGTACTGACGACTCTTTTGACGCTTGCTCGAGTCTCAACGCTCGATCTGGTACAATTTGAACGAGAGAATCAGCGATCTCAAGAGCCAGATTGATGACCTCAACTTCAACAGCGAGTAAGTTACGATCTTGGGAGATGTTGCCAAGGGAGGTAAGAGTGGCGACAATCATCAACGGCATATGATGAAGCAGCATGTCCTCTTCCTTTAGGTTGAAGCGAGCAAGAACGAATTTCGCGAGCTTCATCTGACGTAACGCTTCTTCTTTGGTTGTCGACCCATCTAAAGATGAAGTAACCAGGTGAGTCAGCTTGCCCCATATCAAGCCGCTGTCGACGCCATCGAAGAAAGCGCTGGCGCTTCGCATAACCTCGTCCACCTGTTCTTTCGATGCGTGTTCGCTGTATGAATGAACGCTTTGGAGTGCAGGCAGGAATAGCTCAGGCACTATCAAACCTCCAACCTCCCAGCGGTCCATGAGTGACAAGCAGATTCGAAAAGGTCGCGCACGCTCAGCCGGAGCCAATGTGCGTCGATTGATGATCTTTAGTGCACTCGTCGTCAGTGCAGCCAGCCCATAGCGCGAGAAATAGGCGGCGTGGGCAGTGGAAGGATCTGTGGCCGTGTAGTGTCGTTCCTGAGTAGGCGAATCAGCACCATCGCTGGCGTCGACAGCAGAGGGGTCTGGTCCGAGGAACCATGCCCACAATCTGCGATTCAAGCTCATGTCCCTGCGTGATACTACGCCTGCAGCAGCAGCCACCAGCCGCTCAAGATCTGATTTGCTGATTCGTTGCTGAAGGACAGGAGAGTCGAGCGGTAGATGGCTGACGATCAAGTCAAGAAAACCTCTTTGAATCAGAAGCTGTGGGTCTGCAAGGCCGGACTCAAAGCACCGAATCAACAACCCTGGTTCTGGGTGAACAGCTGCCTCGGCTTCAAGAGATAGACTTTGCCCCTGCTGCCCATTCTTAGTTGTTGCCGGACCAAATTTGGGAAGTCGACGAGTTAGAAACGCAAGTGCACCTTGCCTTCTGGATGCGTTTGTAATGCTTGCAAGAAAGAAGCACTGCCAGAAGTGAGAGGCATGACCATTGTTACTTTTTGCGTCTGCCATATCATTCGTCTGGTCTTGGACGGCCAGTCGGAGTCTATCTACCGCCAACACCATGCGCTCGAAATCCTCGCTCGTCTCATCTTCGAGGCCCGGCAGCAGAGACAGTATGATGGCTTTCAAGGCCGGTCGTAGCGCGGCGCCGTTGAGTTTCAGGACGTGGTTCTCGAAGATGGACAGGAAGAGCGGACGCACGGAGAGCGATGCGAATGAGAGGGTCGTCGCAAGGCCTGGTAGGTAGAGAGTCAGATCACGGGCAAGGGCATCTTCCTGGGCCAGTGGTCAGCGAGTGCCGACCTGGACATTCTGATTTGCATACTCCAATGGTGGTGAAAATGTAAGCATAGACCTCGAGGACCTTTTGATGTACGCCTGAAGGCAATGCTGGATTCAAGCACTGC
This sequence comes from Stagonosporopsis vannaccii, assembly GCA_028584115.1. NCBI lineage: Eukaryota > Fungi > Ascomycota > Dothideomycetes > Pleosporales > Didymellaceae > Stagonosporopsis > Stagonosporopsis vannaccii. The sequence goes on from VWXS01000023.1 coordinate 155,322, forward strand.
GCTAATCGCAGTGCGACTGTATCGCTATGTGGAATGACTGGTGTGTCGGAGGGATATGCCTGCAGGGCCTACACACAACAATATATAAGCTTGCTGATTTATCGAGGGTATCGAGGAGCAATTGACCTTCAGCAGACGCCCAAGGAAAGAGATGTAGTCGGCCCATTCCTGCTGCGCCGAGTCCCAGAGGGCGAGTGTTCGTTCGACGCCGAGCGCATATCGCCGGAAGGACTTGTCCTTTTTGTATAGAGCTGGCCAGGAGTCAACTGTGGCTGGTCTCGAATGATGTCTACATGGCTTGTACCGTCTTCTGCAGCGTTGCGCGTTGCTCGTGGTGCTGGTGAAGAGCGCCCCGAGCCTGGAGGTGAGAACAGCTGCAGGTTAGCGGTTGGATCAGCAGCCATGCTGGGTCTGGCAAGAGGTCGAGTATCCGTTCAGCACGCTATATGCACCGGACATGTCGTTGCAACAGAGTGGTCAATTGCTGGCTGCCTGCTGTCGCCAGATGGAGCTCCAGCGACACGCAGCATCATCGGCGAACACGAAACACAAGCGCCGACATTCGTCATTCACATGCCGATGGATGCGGAAGGAGCGTCCACCGCGCCGACCGCAGCACTCGCACGCCCTCACTCATGACCTGACAAGTGCTCGAGGGCTCCATGGCCCCCTACCTCGGTCATGCTATCCCCTCCCTCGGTGCGATGATTCCGCGACGCCTCGAGATGCAGCTAACCAGCGTCAGCCCGCACAGGGCCGCCCTGCCCCACATCACAGTCCCTGTGACGACCTTATATATGCCGTGCCTCCTCCAGAGGAACAGCTGCCTTCCTACGACGATGCGACCCATTCCTCGACAGCGCCCCTCCTCGTGGGGCCACCTCCAGACTACGGCGCCTTTCGAGCGTACGTCGACCCGGACGAGTCCTCTGCGGCAACCAGCGAGGCCGACGATGGCGAGCAGTACCTGCCAGAACGGATAGGGCAAGCCTTCACTGTGTGCATCCTTGTAGGCATCCTGTATCTGTTCTGGAGGGCCATCAATCAGCCTGATCCGGACGACTTCTTGCACGGCAATACCTGAGTGGTCATATCATATCTCCTGATGGTAACCCGACATCTGGCATATGACCTTCGCTATCTTCGACTGAACGGTTCGGCAGCGGTGATGCACGCACGACACAAGTTTGTTGGATGGAAAGCGAAGCATGTTTTTGGTCCTCAGACCATTACCATGGAACACTGTTGGTCTACAGATGTGTCAGACCTCCGTGCTTGTTACTTTACTACTTGAGCGAAAACGTCTGATTCATTGGGCTTCTCAGCATACAATGGATTTGTTCGAAACACCAACCGTTTGGAGTATTGGAGCTGGCAGATTCGCTTTGTGTGCTGGCAGGCATTCAATAAACACACAATTGCGTCTTGAGGACATGCGACCATCAATGAAGGAATGGCAGAAGACAGCTCGAATCAGCGTCAAGCACAGTATGCCCCTTGGAGCGGCGTCAGGCGAAACACTTGCTCATCTCGGAGACATGGCGCAGTTAACGCTAGTCTTGTGTATGTACCTAGACACGGCACAACGTGCACCTGTTTCGGTCTACTTGCGCGAGGGAAGGCTTGCATATACGAGCGCATATGGCGAGACACTCTGATCAAGCGATCAATCTTTCCCCGCAACTGTTGCAACATATTGACACAGCCCATCACCAACATGCGGCTATTGCAAGTGTCACCGAGTACTTACTGTACACTATGTATGCTTTGCTTAGCCTGCATACTCGGTCAGCCCTACCAGGTCACGCAACTTTACAATCCAGCAGCTACGTACGGAGGAACTCCGATCGCGCGCATGTCAGCCACCAAGCGTTGGTGTCTCTAGCGCCTGTGCCGCAAGCGCCCCATGACAACTTCGTGACCAAAGTCACTTTTGATGGTCTTGGCTCTGCAGTGTATCCCGAAAGCTTGTCACGATGATCTCCCCGCTTATGAGGCTGCTTTGCAACACACCAGTTCCCGCCATCGCTGTGTCGATCTCGGTCTCCCCGAACTGAGATAATTGGCAGTACTTAGACACCGTCTCGAGACTTGTGGGTTGCCACCAGCCGGAGTAACCACCAAGCCGGCACTGCTTTCCATGACCATGGGCTGAGCATTCGACGGCGGCGCGCGCCATCCCGTAGCTCAGTACCGCCGCTTCCGGCAAGGCGGATATGATGCTCCGCCGTTTTGGGCGTTGCTTGGTACAACTATGCTTCGCGCAAGTGAAGATTTGCGCCGCCTTCCGCCAGCGTTCAACTTGCTGGGCGGGTGTCTAGTGAAGAGACCAAGACAGGTGTCGAATTCCACCTACCAGAGAGACCACCAAGCGCTGTGGCTGTAGCTCTCATCAAACCTAACTGCGCCAATTGTGCTGCGCAAACAAGGCGCAGGCAGCCATGTCTGTAGGAAAGGAGCAGAAAGGTTATTGGATGCCCAATGAAGAATACGCCGTGATTGTTCTGCTCCGGTCTTGCTCATTCGGCAAGGCGTCTACTGCAGAGCGCTTGCGATGTTCGCTCTGTACCGTTATCAGATCGCCGAGCTGCTAGTGTACACTGGCTGTCGGTGTAGTCCGATGCACACTGATTGAGCGGATGCGTTTCCGTCGCAATACAACCTCACACAGCACTGCAGTCCGGTGAACATTAGCTTGCTGCAGTCTTTACATCATGTGAAAGTGCATCGTTGGGGACAGGCTTGTCACTATCTAAAAGAGGAAGTGCATAGTAAGATCCTGGGCAGATCTAGGTGCCTGAGGCATATACGTTTGATTGATACCGTCTCACGACCATGGCAAAGACTGAATCCACATTCGTCCGAGTATGTGTATGGAAACAAAGACTACGTGCTTGTGCATACTATTATCTAACGAGGGTATTATACTAGAAAGAAAAAATAGACACCTACACACCCATACACGCCAGCATCTTGACCGAACCTACTACTCCCCTCATTCCTCCTCCCCCTTCTCTCCTTCTCTCCCACCTCTTCCCCGAGGTCTTCCCATCCGTCCCCAATACCCGCTTCTCCCTCCCACCTCCTCCTCCCCCCTACACCGCGGCCTCGCATGATCCTCAGCACTCCCCATCGGCCAAATGGGAACGAAACAAACTTCCTCTTCCTGACAACCCACACACTCCTTCCAGCTCGTCCACCGCAGCCACTCCACCAGCTCCTTCACCAGCTCGACGCCGTGCGTGGCATACATGGGGTCGAATTCGCTGTGCGGCGTTGTAGACGAGGCGATGGAGAGCGTAGTCAGGAGCGTGTCGCACAGGCGTGTGGCGACGGCGTGGAGGGCGCGGTGGGCAAAGGGGGGAAGGGAGGCGGGTGGCGTGGGGAGAGTGGAGGCGGGAGGATGCAGAGCAGGAATGTGTTGAGCGACGCACCGGGTCGTTTCAAGGGAAGCATTGCGGGCGGAGGCGTCGATGAAGGGGCGCAAGAGAGGGGAGAGGTACGCAGCCAGCGCGGGTTTATTCGTGCGGTACAGCGGAGTGGAAGTGAGGTGGTGCAGCGGCGTGGAGTAGCGCGCCACCAGCATGTCAGCTGTAGCTTGCCAGTCATGCGTGCGGTCGTGGGCGGTCCAGTCTTTGCTGAGGATGAGCGTTGTCACGTCGGCGCGGAGCGAGGCGAGTGTGTTGGGGGACACGTTGGTGAGGCGCGGCATGCGCACGTCGGAGTGAACATCGTTGTCCCAGAGGCCGTCTGTGCGGATGGAGTCGTACTGGAAGACGGAGACGAAGTTGTCGTAGTCAACGCGCACTCGTCCCCCGCCGATGCCGTGGTAGCGCGACGTGATGGCTTTGAGGTACGACCAGCCACCCATAACACCCGCTCTTCCCTTTCCCTTTGCGTTCCTTGCATCCCCGCCTTGTTCGTTGCGCGAGACACGCACGACGTCTACCCGGCGAAGATGCTTCTCAAACTCACACAGAATGATCTCGAAACCCCCTTCTAGGCGGATAAACCCATCCACCTTCCCCTCCCACAGCGAGGACGCAAGGGCGCACAGCCCCTCTGCGCGCGCCATCTCGCCGCCCATAGGTCCTCCACCGGGTGCGTCCGATGTCATGTTCAGCAGCAGCAGGTCCTGGGTGTCGAGCGTGCCGTTTGAAGTCTTGCCCGCGCTCAGCCCGTCGATATAGAGGAGGTGCAGGTCATGAACGGGAGCGTAAGTGTGGAGGTAACCTGTGCGCTCTTCTTGTGGAGGAGAGAGGAGCGGCTGCTGAGTTTGGCGCTTTCGCGGTCGACGCGGGGAACGGAATTCGATGGGTTCGCGAGGACGGTCATGGTCGTGATCCTGATCGTGTTGCGGCGTTGAGAGGGGACGGTTGTGTTTTGCTGAGTCATTTCCCTTGTCTAGAGTACGCCCAGGATGGTCGTCATGATGATCCGAAGAAGGTGGCTGACGGTGTTGAGCATCCCATGGGCGTTTGTAATCTTTCAGCGGTCTCTTTTCGTGAGGAGGTGGAGGGTAAGGCTTGTAAATGTGGCCTGGCGGTAAGGGGGGAGGCGGGCCATGCTCGCGGTGCTTGCGAGGTCCGCGTTCGTGGTCGGGTGAAGGATGGCCATACTCGTGGTGAGAAGACGACGGTGGTAGGCGATGGTCGCAGTGCCTGTCATTGTACGTCTCCTCGTGATGTTCATCGTGGTAAGAGCTTTGAGGTGGCTCATACTTAGCCTCTTCTCCAAGTTCATTCCATGGTAGCGGTCTATGGTGTTTCTGATCTCCTCCATCACGCATATCCTCTACATCTTCTATAGCAGATTGTTCGCCATCTGGAGGATGCGGCCCCTCTCCCTTGTGAGGGGGAGGTCCACGCGGTCCGGCAAAGATAAGCGCATGTTCCGGTTCGAAAGCCAGCCACTGCATACCCTCTATGAAATCTGGCTTCGAGGTTCCGTGGTACAGCTGCGTACCCTCAGGTACCGTGGCTAAAAACAACGACATGCCATTGTGGTTCAAGCTACCACCCCACTGTCGCATTGAGGAGTGAATTGCGTTAAAGACGTGGTTCGCATTGCTAACTGCAGCACTGCCCGAACTGGCAAAACTTGGGTTGAAGAGGGAAGAAAGGGGAAATAAGGAAATGATCACTTTGCGACGCATCTTGACCAGGCTGCGAGTGAGCGTTGTTCGTTACTCAGTATCGTCAAAACGAGACAAACAGTTGATGCCGGCGATATTTCAAAGGACAGAAGCAAAATTCAATAGCAGAGACAGAGAAACTTCACCTACGTGTCTGTATACGCGGCTCTACGTGGACAAATTTGTCGCGATATCATTTTGAGCTTCACTTACGCGGCCTTTGACATATGGGCTGGCGAACGATGCTTAATGAGGCTACTGGGGCCGGACAACAGATTGATAAGATCGTTGGGACCTATTGGCTGGAGAGGCTGGAAGCACATCCTGTGCCACCCCCCAAGGGTTCAACCTCGTGAATGTCGAAATTTTAACAACAAGTCCATACTCTCGTGCACTGCAAGCGAGCGGACAACTGACCGCAGCACAAGGTGTTCCTGCTCGGTTGCGTCGGTCCGATTGAGTTGTACGAGCGGGTACACATCCACTCAAGTACGCTGCGCAAAATGCTCAGGAGCGCGTCAGGCGCTAAGGCACAGCCATGTGCATCGGCGCCTGTGCCGCACGCAAGCGCGCAAGAGCCGGGGCGGAAGAAGCAAGGGCGGAAAGAGAAATTTGAGCGAAGAGAAACGAAAGTTGTCGGGAGAGAGACGACTAAAATCTGTGCGTCTCGTCTCGAGAAGGGTTCATCGGCTGCTATTCGGAAAGAGCAGCCTGTGCGATGGATGTGACGATTAATTCCGGGTTAGTTTCCATCACAACAAAGAACTGTCCCGGCGCCCGCCCGCTTTGTGCCGTCTCGTGCCGTCTGTCAGGTTTCAATGCTGTGGCTAAGGCTGCTAGACACCAGACTGTGGAGCGTCAATATTGCACCACGCTGTTTTTGAGTCAGTTTCTCGTTCGATGTCTCCCAGTGGTTCCAGAGCGAAGAAGCGACGGAAGGATTCACGCGCCAGCTCAATGCGGGTGTAACAGCCACCGGGTTTAGATGTGAGTCGTGGAGAAATGGTCTTGTGTGTATTTGGGTCCCGCAGATTGCGTGATAGGAGAATTGTCAAGTATATCAGAGCATTAAACAATTGTGGGGTTCAGTGGCTGTTGGGAAATGTGTGCAAAGTGCGCCCCCGAGGAGGAGCGGTTGGACTCGGAGGTCAGCAGCTCTCGATGCAGGCCTCGATGGCCGTCTTGCAGCAGCAATGAAAGGAGCCAAATCCCTGATAGAGTATCCTGCGTGCGTGTGTCGTTGGTGTTGCTTATGCGCGTCATTTGACTCCGTTGGTAAGGACATTCACATGGAGGACCCAGAAAATCGCATTCGCTTCCCAAAGCTGTTAGGCAACCGGCCCGAGCTCGTGGAGAGCTGCACCCTGCATTTACAGAGTCGCGAATGACACAAGGATCATTGCTGGTTTCGGTGTAGGATCTTTGGAAATTACGCCCTGCCCTGGGGGCCAGGATGGGGGCGCCTAGGATAGTCGAAGGGGACTGCGCAAAGTGGGGGAGGAGTGGGTGCTGGCGTTTGACTGTCTGATGGGCCCAAAGATCGTCTCATTAGATACACTATTTCACCACACTAACGCTTAGATTGCCGAGTTAGTAAGTCACGAGCAAGCCACAGCACCCGGGACAGAGGAGTGACTGTCGAGCAACCGCGTGCATGATGCAGGCACTTGGATACAATATCTGACAGCTGTAACCTCAGCCGGTTGGGATTTTCCGCGCTCTTTTGACTGCACGTGGGTACCCGAAAAAGATCTTTTCTTGAAGTGAATCTCGCAGCATGATTCCTATTAGGGCATACACGGCGTAGCTTACCACTCCTACGGGTTTTGGCAATCCTGGCGACTTTGCCTGTGAATTGTCGGCCGCCGACGGCCGCGTCAACGGCGCAATCACAACGATTGCAGGATTCCCGCCCGGCACAGACGCCGTCGAGCTTAAATCTAAAACCGTCTGCGAGGCCATGCCGCTTTACATCTGCTCTCGAGAAGTGCAAACAGGTCATTGGCTGTCTATGATGTAGTTGTGCATTCTAAGTATCTATACTGAATCGGTGCCCAGCCACCTCGGTGTGCAGAGCAGTTAGTTTCGATGTAGCACAGGAAAGCAGATTGGTTGTTCATCTTGAACACTCTGCAGCGCATGTCACAGTTTCGCGGGATGGACCCGTTTGGGCGTTCACTATGCATGCAGAAAAGCGACCCAATGGACCTTGTCCAATGTAATACTCCTTCCGATGCGGTGCGGAGTAGATCTGACTGTGTTGTTGTGCTGCTGTCTTAACTCAAAACAAACCATCGTCCATAGCCACCACCACACCCAGCGTGCACTGCCCTCGATCCATGGTGCCAAACGTATCCACCAGACGGGAAGAGACTCCACGATGCTCGATAACCTGCTTCAAAGCGGCAAGCGCTTGTGCGCGCGTCTGTGTGTTCTCGTATGATGGCGGGCGGGCCGGCGGTCCCCTTGGTTTGCAGAGCATTTCTGCTTTGACCACCAAAACCGGTGAGCCTTGACGGAGCAGCACGCAGCGACATGCAGGCACCGCGGAAATGCAAACCAGGGTTATGATTCGCCAGAAATCCCTCCACTTGGAGCATGGCAATCGCAGGGTCTCGACCATTCAGGTGTCGGGTGGAGCCCATGTCAAGTCAGCCTTGTTCCGTAGAAATAAGGCCCCCAGCTAGTGCTTTGCGGGTCTTACACCATAGACCATTAGTGGAAAAGGTCGTTCGGCATGGTTGGTTTCGGCATGGATTTTGGTCTCGCGAATGCCGGCTGGAAGAGCATCGTCATGGCTGAAAGCATTCCAAGATCTGTCCTTGCTGAGAGGAATGATGATGCTGATCTGTGAGCACTGTGAAGGGGAAATGAGACGAAAATCGATATCGGAAGCGACTGAGCAGAAAGCGGAAGAGCAAGAGTTTGGACTAGCTAATCTAGGCAGCAGCGCCGCCGTATGCACCCATCCTCATCTTGTCCCAACAGAGTCTACCAATGTATGGATGTATAACATCTCCACAAAAATGATGTGAACGCCATGTATGCAAATGCAAAAAAAGTGCAGCCAGCCGGCGACTGCGGGTATACAATCGAGCGAATGTTGAATGATGTAAAGCGAGGGTATCTTGAATCGTAAAATCGCGGCAGACCAGCTACAATGCGTGACGGTCATCGTGAGGTCGAGAATGGCAGCTGAGCGATGTCTATGCAATAACGGCTGAGCTGGCTCGGTATGGACAGCCCAGTCAATCAGTCGGAATGGAAACGTAAGGGGTATCGCGGTCGGACAGCATTGTGGTCAAGACTGCACTAAGCTGTCGCCGATGACTTTCGAGAAGCTTTGTGATGTATTCTCTTAACGTGGTCTCTCTGTGCAACATGGTTAGCGTACTTTCTTTTCCGAATGAAGCAAATGCTTAGGTCGTACCATGTTGTCGACGCGACTGAAAACCCTGTCGCACCCGGCCCAGTCGCACAGAACACCAGGGTTGTGCTTCGCCTCGTGTCGTGCTAGGTCTTTTTTGCTCGAGAAGCCTCCTCCAGTGGCTTGAGGGCACTCTGCGTGTCTGCAAAAGAAATTCTTACTGTGCCTCTTGTGGTGCTTGCGAAGGTCGCATCCTCGAGTGAATACTGCTCTTGATGTGCATCCTGGGTAAGCGCAAGACCAGGTGCCGTTCTTGTTGGGAAAGCCGTAGGCTCGGAGGTCTGGGGAGCTCGGAGATAGTGAGCGGGGGGGTGTTCTCTCTGACGGCGCATTTGATGCAAGTCCAGGACCACCAGAAGACGAGGCCGAGTGTGACCTAGAGGTTCGTGGGCCTGCAAAGGATTGGGATAAGAGGTTCGTGTCGGGTGCCAGAACGGGGCCAGCTGTCATGTCCGTAAAGGGAGGGTACGAGTACGTCGATGCTGGCGGCAGAGGCATTGCCTGAGACTGCCACGGACTGTGTTGAGGGTATGGTGAGGTCATGACCGGCCTGTAATGTGGTTGTGCATAGATGGGTCCGTTGCTGGGGAGAGTCGTCGGTATTGCATGTGTCATTTGGTGGAGCGGCGGCGATGAGTACATGATGCTCGGAGGCGACTGGCATGTGGTGAAGGGCGACATGGCGCCCAGGTTGTCTTCTGGTGCAAGTAGAACCATGTCCACTTCCGGTGAGTAGTATGACATGATCATGTAAGCGGCTTGGGGAGGGTTGGTGATGAGTGTTGAAGGTGGGTTGTGACAGCACGGGATGAGGAGAGTGGTCGGTCTTAAGATGGTCGCCAACCGAAGTATATGTGGGATGGAATGTCGTGTGAGAGAGGGCCAGTGCGTACAGACGGAAATCCTGGTGAAGTGAGAACGGTCGAGTCCCTAGCACAGACCCAGTATACAGGGAAGCGGATTCCCAGCAGCTAGTCCGGGATGTAGGGCTCTAGTCTGCGAGCGTTTCAGGGGCCTCTCCGCAAAATAAGGCTGAGGCCCTTGGGTTTGTCGCAGCAAGTGGCCGGTAGTGGCGGTGTTTGTATGTCTTGCAAGAGGCTGGTACAAGATGGGTCCGTAAGACTGAGCCTTACTGGCACCAAGATAGAAACGGACGGACAACAGCTAGCAAGCTTATGGAGGCAGTCGACTGCTGATCTGGGGCGCAGACAGCAGCTTCAGCACTTGTAGGTCTGAGAGGTGAGCATCATCTCAGCCAGATTGCATGTACTCGATAAATAGCAGCAGAGCTAGGTGCGATGATCCAAGTGGGTAGGTGGACTAACGCTTGTTGCGCTGGCCGCTCAACTCGTTACCGCTCCAAGGCTGCTGCCTCCCGGTTGAGAAGGTGCATAACCCATTCACAAGTGTGGGCGCGCGAGTGAGCCTTGGGGCGGGTGAGTGGTGCCAGGCTCTACTCTAGCGCTGGTCGCTCCTGCGGCTTACCGGGGTTGGTCTTCTGGAAGAAAAGCTTCAGTCAGTGAGCGAGCATACTCGCTTGGGACAATTCGTTTGCATCTCCACGCCCCTGTCAGCGCACGCACCCACGAATCAGAGCTGCAGTGTCACCAGAAGCCTCGCCGTCCACTCCATCGTGAAGGATTTAGTCTCCGAATACAACGTCGTCTGGCGTGGCACCCCAGCGCAGCCACCGAGCAGCACCCCAGCGCAGCGCGAGCACATCAGAGGCGCCTGCACGTGAGGCGAGCAGCACCAGCCTCAGCTCCCAGCGCGCCGGCTTTGGACATGATAGACGGGCGATCGCAGCATGGCGAACGTACCACCGTAGGGTCGGCGTGTGCGCGGGTGCGGTGCGAGCTTGGGCGCTGGGTCGCTAAGTCCGGTCGCATGTCGCGCTGGGATGCCGTGTGCCGGTCACAAGTCGTTCATTCCCGGTGGAGATTGGGCGTCTGTGCCCCGAGCTAAGAATAGCGCACCGCGACGAAAGCAGCCCTGCTTCTAACCTCCTCCAGCGCCATCACCTTCTGAGTCAGAGTCGTTTCAACTGTCGCGACATTTTTCAATGGCTTTCCGTCCCGTTGCTGTCGAGTCTGCCTAGTAGCTGTTGCTATGCATTCATTCCACCGAAGACCGGCCGTCTCACCAGCAACCATACAACCATTTGCCAAGACGGCTGCCGTCCGTGACGTTGGTATTGAATTCGGACGCAGGTCGACAGACAACGTCCAAACCGCTGAGTCGTCACACCTGCTATGCGCAGGGAAGCACCGCGAAGGAAGAAACATAGCCAACGGGCTTGCGTTGTGCCTACTAGACCACCTCACGTCACTCCACTCTGCAGCCAAACCAATGAATGCGTGCCGTCAGGCATGCGCTGCGATCGATGTGAATCAGATGCGGGAGCAGTTGTGGTAACGTCACCGCTCACACCGTCACTAGCTCCATCTTGGAGCTTTTAGAGCTCCTGCTGGATAACTTGGTCGACCACTCTCCCTAACAACGTCATTTGTATCGTTTTGAATCAGTGCCGTTTAATGTGCTGCAGGTTCAGATCCAATGCATTGGCTGCGTAGCATAGGCGATAACGGAACCCCTTCTCAGTATGCGCTTGCTGCACATGACCCATCTGAGCACCTCCCAGGCGCCTCGCTCATTCTCCTGAGGGCACTGACAAGTAGGTCTCCTGTGTGGATGATCGTTCTATTGCTAGTCGACGGTTAGATCGGAACGCGCACCTGAGAAACATTATCAGACCCAGCTAAGCAGCTACACATCATTCACCGCAGGTAATGGGGTTGGCACGGACAATACGTGCTGGTACTTCAAGCGCATCGACAACAAGACCTCCGTACGCCCTTCACGCAGCATGTTGGCTTCCACTGTATCATTGGCTTGATGGTCACCGGTAAGCGCTTCCGCAAATGCGTCTGACCTTGTAGCACGCCGCACGTGGCAACGGCTGTGTGCCATTGTAATCCAGGCCAGCAGCTGAAGGAGGCGCTTGAAACGGCCATGGGATCTCTGAGCCCAGCAGCTAGATGGGACTGTGCACCCCTCAACCATCTCGACTTACTGTCCCACAGTCGGCTCTGGTCTTTTGCGAAACACCCGACCCGATCCCGCCTGTAATAAGTCTCACTCCGCAATGATTAATGTCGAACACCGTAGGGGATTGGGCTATCAATGTCGCATCGGTCTACAATTAAGCCTCAAACGAGATTCCCCACAAGCATCTGCTATGTTTCCGTGCTGTAAGAGACCCTAGTGCAACTCATCGTCATGCCAGGCAGCCTACGGCAACTGTGGCGAGCACGTCCAAGCCACAGCAATTACATTTGTTGCCGACTATCGGCGAATGGATACAGCTCCGTGGAGCTCGCCAGATTAAGACGTTTTTGAAGACTGAGGATACAGTGGAAATGAGTTTGGCAAGGAGCTCAGGTCGGAGTGTCGCAATGGTCGGCGGCCTGATGAGGTTCAGCCCCAGACACTCGGAGGACCGGAGTTCAAGACACAGCCCTAGCCTTCAGTGGAGCTCGTTGGCACACCTCCGCGAGCATCATCCAGGATACAGCACATCAACCTTAGCCTAGACGAATCTCGCAGTCTTGCACGGTGGATCCGCAGTTCTCCACTTCTTTATCAAAGTCTTGCCGCGTAGACTCAGATGAAGGACACCTTTGCAGAGATTGGACCCAACGCAACCGGTAATTACTTTCCACCTTGTCAGCGACTCGAAATTGAGGCGAATGGCAGAGGACGGCGTCGCTTGACCGGGTCATTTTGTTTTTTGGCGGGTCTGTGAAGACTACAAAAGCATGAGCTTAGATTCACTAAGGGTTTCGGCAGTCAGACCCACCATCTTGAAGCGCGGCGAAGTCGCTATCCGCAAGCCTCACTCTCCGTAGGCGCGACACCATAGACTCTGACCCCGATTCTTGGGTCGTCGAGAAGAATGATCTGCGCGTCTCCTTCTAAAAAGAGTTTCCGTGACCCTAAGCGCAGGCTCACATCCCTACTATGGCGGTGGAGGAGAGAAAATAGCTCTTCGGACTCTCCGGCTCCACGGCCCAGAGCCTCCATCTACGGCCCCAGAAATCGCCATCACTGCTCTAGCACTTTCGCCCCTCTCGCGATACGCTCCGATCCTGCTACAACATTGTCATACTATGTCAAAGTTAGGGATGGATTAGACGCCAGTATCGAAGTCCCCACCAAATAGTCTGCGCAGGCCGCTCGGGACCCTGTTGCAAGGAGACAGAAGCAAAGAATATGCGTCACAGTTTGACTATTAAGGAATTAAGTAAGGACCTAATACCAACTTGATACCAGCGAGATGAAAGACACGGCTGTGACGCATAGAGCCCTCAGATATAGCAAGGAAATTTCGGCGAGCACTCATGGCCAGGACTGATCGAACTCTTATCTTATGCTTGCATCTAGGGAGGCTTCTTACTTGGTCACTGAGGAGCGGGAGTGTGATTCCAAAGTCTCCCTCCTGTGGTGTGGTGGGCTCTCAAATAAGGCACCAAGACACAACTAAGCCTACTTTGTCTTACGAGGTCGCCGGCATAGTGACCACTTGTCTCGCCATTCGCGAGATACCATAAAGTTGTAGCTCACTGATCCATTTTTCATCACTGCCCTGGCATCAAAAAACTGCAGCTCGACTTGATGGTACATGTGTGTTTGAAGGCCGCTGACTCATACCTTCTACTATCCTGAGAAGCTGGCTTGGCAATCTCGTCTCGCAGAAGTCACAAATGGAAAATGCTTTGCACCACGAACTTCCCTTAACAATGGTAACGTTAACGAGAAGCCTGCATCCTCTGATACCGTACCTATATCTGTCAATCCAATACTCTTTGCGAGTGCATCTGGGTGAGTATAGAATCTTCCAAGATGTCTCATCAAAATCTGTGTACTAAGTAAATATAAGTAGCCTCTTCTTAAATCGAATCTTCCATGATCGATGCACAGAGCCCATAGGGAAAACTCTATTAATGCTATTGAAGACAGCAGGCACACATACTTAACTGTGGGCCAGATGCTGATAATCTCATGGTGTATCGCACGTTGTCATCACACTGACAAGATCATGCAGTAATTCTCCAAATTGTCATACAACTCCCACCCGACCGAGAGCCCCGTCGCATACCTCGCACAAGGTATACGATCCATTGACGAGCTGTGTTCTAGGCAAACATCCGAACCTGCAAACCCGCACAAATCTTGGTGACCTGAGAGGTGGAACGTTGTTCTGTCTTGTCATCGCGCATACGTGGCATCCATAGCATCGTCCTAAGGAGCGTCCGAAGTGGCTGCTCCCTACTTGGCGGAGCTATGAGACCCTTAAGATGCCGGAGTCGTTTCAATAACTTACTGATGGAAGCCCCTACCATGGAATGGCTGATGTTGTTGAGTCTGTGGTAAATATACTCTCCTACACAAAAATCTCAATTTGGTCCTGCAAATACTTCCAAAGTACATTGAAAAGCCATCCGCGCCATCTCGAGTACTTCGTCACTACCCGTTAAGGGTACAGAAACTGACTTAACTGAACAGCTGCGCTTGTACGACGAGAGGGCGACATTTAGATTACCTCTCTAAGATCGTGCCTGTGACCCTGATTGCACGTAATGTATTCTGAATCCACTCGTCCCAGCATCCCGTTATCATCTTCTCAGAGACGAGCGGCACATGGAGCAGTCGAAGGCACTTCCTCGGCCGCACATGTGGGCCGGCCACCTCCTATTGAAAATTTGACGCCATATTCGTTCACGTGAGGGGACCTGAGCACCTGAAGAGTCGATTACTTATGTATACTTAATGCTTCGGAAGGACATACGAGCTGCTGTAATTGTCCCTGATCATATGATCGTGTCTTTAGGCATCTTTGTGAGGTGGATGTATACTCGGTGATGGTTTGGCAGGCTTAAGGTTGCGAGTCTGTGTATCTGCTGGATATGAACCCTTTAAATGACCAGGCAACAATAAAGCAGGTGCATATCCTACAAAAAAATTTGGAGTATCAAGCTGATGGAGGCAAGAGTCCACAATCAAAGTCAGGAACCATGATCGTTGTTTTGTAGCATTTCCTTACTTTGGCCACACACACAAACGCACATTACCCTACTCCCCTGCTCTTTTCGTATCATACGAAAGAGAACTCTACCAGATTTTTTGAAGGCATAAGGTGCGAGCATGGCGGCCCTCGGACACATATCTCTCTCAAGGGCAAATTATTTAAAGGTACTCGATTCTTGTGCATGGTGGAAAGAGAAATCAGCGGGCAAGATCCACGCAGGTGTAATTCTCATCATAGGGTTTGGCTTACTGGACGCTCACCGACGCGTGGGTTACATTGCTTTCCTGTCATTAGATATCTCAGTCAACTTGTTAAGACCCAAGAAGAATTTAGAGCAGGCGTTTGATGATCCCGTCAAAATTGCACTCATGAAAAACTACGCTGTACCAAGCAGGCATTGCAACTGCTTTGCCAAAGTACCTTCTGGTGTTGCATCATGGGGGTGATCAACGAAAATACTTACCACATGTTGGATCCGACCGATAACACGGGAAGACGGAGTGGCTGCCGAAGCATCACAGACGGTGCTTTTGTGCCAATTTTAGACTGGTCGAAATTCAAAGAGAGCCGAGCAGGAGAATCACAATATATTCTATTATATTTTAGATTTCGTCGTCACTCTTGAAGGCTGTATGCTACTCTTACACAAACGTCAGGCCAAATAACCACAATGATCATCGCTCTGGTATCTTAATGTGCAGAGTCAAGTTCTTACTGGGCTTCGTTACATGTAGCAGGTAGGGTCATGGAGTCCGGTGATCAGCGTTAGAAAGCTGAGGTTCGGAGATCGATGTGTATGGAACTTAACACCACCCATCGAAGCCAACTGGCCAACCATTATCGCCAGCGGCGACAACTCCGCTTCCCCACTTCCCCAGGAAACGGCCCGCCATGTAACGTTGTTCCGTTCTCTACTCGGGCTAAAGGGCCCAACCTCACGATCTTCTTCGTTTGCAGTCGGCTATATCAAGTATTCTACCTGCAGATATACCCGGTCACATAAAAAATACCCCGCGTCCTTCGTGCATGAAGACGAGCGCGTCACGAAGCAGAGATCAACCCTCGTGCGCCTGGTTCTTGCAGGTCAAATCGTGCGGCTTGCGTGGACTGGTCGACACGACGGTGCGGCGCTGCATGGCGGCTCTAGATCTCAATCGCTGAGCAATGATAGCTGATGCTTCGTGCTCGAAACAGGTTCGCAACCAATCACACCAAGCAGCTAGTTGCCACTTCAGGAATGCTCTGCAAACCCCCACAGATTCTTGCATATGCAGTGCAGCATCTGTAGATCTAGATCAGCAGAGTCATTGAGGCGTGAAGGCTATGTGATTATCGGCATTTTGATATATGAACCAACATTTCCGCACAAGGAAAGTATCAGCAAAGTGATCACTTGGATATTAGTGAAGCAACACCGTCTACCACACAACCGAAAAATGTATAGCAAAAGTGTTATCTCCGCCCTCGCGGCATCACTTGCTCTCACTAGCTCAGCCCTTCCCAGCCCGAATGCTCCAAAAGAGAATGTGTTTAGAAACCCACTCGACAGACGTCAAACCCAGACAGCACCCGGGGACAGTCCATATTCCACCTACGGCCGACTAAACCCAACATACACAAAGGAGCAACTAAACGAGATCAAGCTGACCTACACTGAGGTTGACAAGCTCAAGTACATCAACACTCTCGGTGCCCAAGATGACTACTTCAAGTTCGACTTCACGCCCGAGGGCTTCACTAGCAATGCTGGAAACGGTCTTGGTGGACAAGGATATCTGGCTCAAGCAACGAACTTCCCTGTGCTATTGAACACCGGCCTCAGTATGGCGATTGGATACCTGAATCCCTGTGAGTCGCTGCTTGTCACAATTGTGGTCAGTTTGGGGAAAAGGGCTAAAACCATGCGCAGGTGGTCTCGACTCCTTCCACATCCACAACCGCGCAACCGAAATCGTCCTCCTAGTTGCCGGAAAAAGTCTACACACTGGCTTCGTCCTTGAAGACGGCTTCGACCAACCCGTCCTCACCACCATCGGCCTGTACCAAGGTACCATCCGCCCGCAAGGCTCCATCCACTATGAGTTTAACGATAATTGTGAGCCTGCTGTGTTTGTGGCTGCATTGAGCAGCGAGGACCCAGGAGTGAGCCGCACGAGCCAGAATCTGTTTGTTGAGGATCCAGAGTTGGTCAAGGCTGGGCTGGGATACCCCGAATTTTTGAACAATGTGAATATTACTGAATTTTATGGGAGTATCCCAGCGGCGTTTGCGCAAGGCGCTAAGGCATGTTATGAGAGGTGTGGATTGACGTGGAATGGGACTACACATCCCTAACGAAAGCTTGTAAATGGTAAGGGTGAGCAAGTTGGTTGGAATCGAATTGGTATTGTGCAGAGTATGCATCATAGCTATGAACTGAAAAAGTCGTTCATGTTCAAGTAGAGTCCTCGGCTGTTGCTCGAGAAGTTCGCATCCGTAGACAATGATATCACGATCTGTAGGGCATGGTGTTTAGGTAGCATGAATGCCTCGCAGCTTTGGGCTCATTGATGCCGGAATATGTTTGGTGTCGAATAATGAAATCGAAAACGACTTCCATATTCTTCGAATCGAATCAGCCAATAGCGCGACCCCACCTGTCTGAATGGTCTGCGCAGCCCGAAAAGAGACTACGAAGGACAGCAAGTCTCTGCGAGCGGAAGGGATGTTCGTCACGCTTGAACAACGCCAATAGCATGGAATAAGAGCCTTCATTCACGATCCTTCTCCAAGTACTCGTCGGCGCGATCGCCGTGCTTATGATGGTGGGCTTTGAGCGAGGATCCCGGCGTCAGGTCGATCACCAGCGATGCCGCAAATGTTTTGACGAGCAAGCGACGTATCGGAGATAGTAGGATGGATCCTTGATAGAAGACGTGTATACTGGCTGGCGCCGGGTAAGACCATTTGTTGTTGTGAGAAGTTCAGCATAAACATGGAACGATGTAGATTCCAGGCCAATGCCTACTTCGATACGGAAGAGATCATCAAGCCTGATGTTATAGGGTTCAACTTGAGTGGCTCATTTCAAAGGCCGTATGTTACTTGATTTTCTTCCTGCGCGACATGATCATGCCATTCACCAAGTCTGTCAATGTGACTTTTGCTTAGTATTATGCCGCCTGAGATATACAGGTGTGATAAAAGATTTTGGATGATGGTGAGAACAAAGAGGCTAGGTCGAGAAAGCGAAGTTAAGTGAAGGTGCAGCAAGTGCTGGCTAAGCCGTGATAAATACCGTGTGTGAACGCTCACGCAATCGAACGTGCACCTTCTCCCACACAGGAATACTTGTTGTATTAGACAAAGCAGAACGCAGCATACATTGTGTATCTCAATCGTGTCACTTCTAAGTTGTTGCTACTCAATCTGTCCCTTAAGTTCGGCGCGAGTTGTGACCACCTATCATGTCTTGATCAACGCCCTGAGACGTTCTCTGTTTATTGAAGTCCTGTAAACTCTTGGTTTCCATGTATAAGCTGATATCTCTGGTGTCGAAGAGGTTAGGGCCTGCAGCTCGTCTGTCCAGGACATTGATCAGGAGATCTCGCACAAACTCATCAGGGACTGATTCATCATATCCAACCCAGCTTCCTCGTGCGTTGGAAGAGTAATCATCGACCACCACCCTGCGCATCAAAGAGTTTGAGGGTGTTCCAGCGTATATCGTTGTGAGAGTGTTACAATCCACGCTGTACGCAGCTCCATCGGCGCGCTTCTCTGTTATACTAGCAATAAGCGCAGCTACAGCCTTGTTCTTTGTGTCAATGTCTTGCAGTTTCTCGGCGAGAATATATAACTTAGCGATGCATTCCTGCTCTTCTTTCACTGAACGACCGACGTTCTGTACATCTGCCTTGTGATCGATGGGCACTTGGTCAGTGTAGAGAAGATCGACATATCGCTGAAAGGTCGCCGCTTCGTCCTCAGGAAGTTCGACAGTACGCTTCCTTGACTCACTCCAAGCGCCGGACATTGCTTTCTTGAAAAACAGTGACCGTGTTGTGAGGAGTTGTTCGTGGATCAAGAAGACCTTCTGGTCATCTTTTTCTCCAACCCGAACTCTGACAATGCTGCTATAACTGTAAACATGTAGCCATTAGCTACCGGTGTGAGCGAAAAATGACAAGGTGTGCCTACTTCGTGTGGCCCTTTTTAAATGTGCGTGGGTCAATGAGTGGCATCCTGGATGGTGATACAATGGTATGTGGCTTCGCAGTCGCCATATTGAAGGTGTTGAGGTGGTGGTGACATGTGGTGACAGAAATGATGGCGGGTGATCGCAAGCTAAATAAAAGAGGACGAGAAGCAGAACTCGATGCTCGCTCCCACCCGTAGGAAAGTGCTGGTAATTTCCAGTACCATCCATCTCGTGTGTCTTGGTCGCCTGTCTCACCAGTCTCAGACATTGCAAGCCTCTTTGTTCTAGGCAACTTTTCGTAGCATCTCATCGTTCTTAGAATATATCCATTCCATCTTTTATCTTTACCTTGACCTAAGAAGCGTGAAAATGGCCGTATACCACCTCAACGATCACATTCCTTCTTTGCAGCGGTGACGGAGCACTTGAAGACAAGAAATGCATACTAACATATCAATTTGCGGGCATAGAATGAGCCTGAACATATATAGATGGGTATATAATACTATCGGTGGCTCAGGTCTGAGTAGTGTCGACCGCCTCAAGTCGACCCTGTGACCCTTGAAGAGTTCTTGGTTCTCTTGACTCTGCCCCATATCACCTCAATCTTTTTACCATTTGCGAAAATAGCATCAGGCGGCGCCTGTCCAGGATCGCAGTCCCAACACTCGCCGCCTTTGGTGCTTTCAACGGCGGTATTGAGGGTACACTCTGCCCCTCGGTGACAGAAACGCTTGACCCAAAAGTGGTGTTTGCAGGTGACGTGCTTCAAGGTAAAGTGAGTGCACATCCCTGGTTCCCAGTCCTTGCTATCGATGTCCCTGCAGATGTTCTTGACTCCTCAGTGACCTTTGTGCCTTCAAATCTCCTACTTTAGTCGCAAAATCTTTCTCCAGACTCGCAAGCGCTCTTCCCTGCGGCTACGTGTACGGCAGGTGGGGTCTGATAACCCCGGAACGCGATACGAAAAGGTTCAGATTATGCTCATGAACGTTACTGTCTTGTGTCGTGCAGGTTGTAAAATGTGAATGGGCATGAGAGGATGTCGCATGGCATGGTTGCGATTCGCAAGGAGTAACCGCGTGTCTGCTGGGCGGTAGAGGATTTTTCTTCTGTGACCGGCGGTGTTTTCGTCGCTGGAGCTGTTGAGGCTAGGTTGCCGAACTTTGCTGTTGGATTCCGAATAGTTGTTGTTCTGATTCCGAATGGTTATTGTTCGCGTGGATTGAGTGGTGGTGCGTAAGGTGGTCTCGTGCCGGGAGGTCGAACAAGCAGCGTCGAACGACAACTGTTACCTCCGAAGAAGGCTGTGGAAATAATGCCTTCGATCACTTCCGCCCTGGACCCTGAGAGTGGATGTGATGCTTCGAAAAAGTATTTTTGAAAATGCCCCTCTTACGTCACAGGGTACTCCCGGATGGAAGGCACCACCGGGGTGTCTTGACACTTCACACAATGAGGGAGCTAACGTCCTCTTAACTTCTCCAACCTCACCTCCGATGAACGTTCCACTTTTGACTAAGCGCATCAAGCCTCCCGAGGTGACCACAAATCAGGCTTTGACCCTGGGCTCAAGCGCGATCGCCGATTCATCCTTTACAGGGCTGACTGCCGTTAGTTACAGCACCTCCCAAAACGCGCAAAACACGCGACAGTCGACGCATCGGACACCGCTACAACGCTTCCAGACCTATCGAAGAGCTTCTCTTTCACGAAACTCATCTAAGATTCACTTTTCAACCCTTCATTAACATCCAGTAGATGTAGACCGACAGTGCTTTGTGTCAGACGGTCGATCCCGATCTCACACAGCTCATCTTGACGAATCGTCTTGTGCCCTTCCACATACTCCACCAGAACGGCATGCGGTGCAGGTAGGGGGGCATGATAGAGATTCGTAGCAGCCCACCTCCTCATTCCGGACCAGCCGAGAAGCAAAGGGTGCATTAGGGAACATTCGACGATGCCCTTATTGGCCAATGCACTCAGCGTCCCGTTCAAAATACGTTAGATTCCGAGACTGTTGAAGTTTCGTGCGAGCTATCTTTCTTAGTGGCGATTATCACCAGGGCATGTTGGACCCTGAGCGACAGGGGTCACTGGTGAATTGAGCACAAATGTGCCGGAGCCGAACCAAAAAGCGAAGAAGAGGCCCACTGTGGTTACGAGGATGCAACAGCTTTCCGAGGGGACCTTGAGATCTGTAACTTCTCAGCTCAGTGCATGGCTCTGCTGAGGAACGGAAGTGACTTATTCGGCATGAACACCTACAAAGTCCCCACCTACCCCAGCGTTCTATCGTGTAACAATCATCCTGCTCTTCCATCAACTCTGATCCCCAGTATTACTTTCGATCCATTGATCCTTGAGGTCTTGGCGCTAGTCGTCGTGAATCGCCGCTAAACCCTGTGGGAACCCAGCCATCAAAGCGCTGGGTGGCAGGAACTGTACACCGCGACGAACGAGAAAATCGAATACCTCCGAAGCTGGGCCGGTTGAGGAACCGTACTTCGAGCTAGGGAGCGAGAAAGCAGCATGGCAGATCAGTCAAAGGGCTGTATCTGACCACCTTGATAACTAGAAGCAACAGAACCGACCATATCGATGAATATTTGCGACAAACGGCAGGCGATAGACGTACCAGCAGAGAATCGGATGAAGACCCACCAGATCGGTTTTCGGTAACCGGACAACAAGGACCGAGCTTTGAGATCCAGAATTCTGAACAGCCAGACATCAGACGTGGACGACTCGCCGAATGCGAGCAAAACTGCGTACAAGCCTCTATAACCTGAGCATCAGCACGTCCCTATCTTTCTCGAAGAACACTCACGACACCAGGACCACCCCTTGCAGGTCAAACTCTTGTTATGTATATCTAGTATCCCTTCTACGTATCTTGAACATGCACTATTCACAGGCTTATGCGATGCCGTCTATCCTTTTCTTTCCTACCCAGACTCAACTCTTGACGCTTTCGATATGATCATGCAATCATCATCCTTACCATGACACATAATGCAAACCCTACAATCTCAACATGCAGCTCTTCACATAGTGTACCACTGATTCAAGCTTTGCCTCTGCTCCGCCTCACTCTTTCCCAGCACGTCAATGCCTCTCTCTACACACGCACGCTGCAGCTCTTGCTTATCCAGCGCCTGGCTCCCGCCATCGCGCCTGATCAACTCATCATCCTGCGTCAGATATGCCAGCGTCTTGCCAACATTTCGCTGGAGCAGCCACTTTGGCGGAGTAAGGTACAGCTTGTCAAGGAAACGTGGATGACAGTCCAGCCTTGCACTCAGTAGTAGCAAATGGAACAGACTTAGGTCGCTCGACGCATCAGGCGGCACGATCGCACTTGCCATGGCCATTCCGCCCGCCTTCCCAACCTTCTTCTCCGGACTGAGCAAGCCCTCGGCCGCAGCACCAAGTCGAATCGCATTCTCATCCGTTCGTGGCGTGCGGTCCTGGCTCTGCAGCCTCAACGCATGCACCGCGATCCTGCCCAGCCTCTCCTTCCGCTTGTGCTCCTTCTTGCTCAACACGCGCTCAACCTGCGCCGGGATCCGGCACGCCTCGGGAATAACAGGCGTCAGGTACACCACAATGAGGGGCAGCCACTCCCCCAGCGCCAGAATCAGGAACCCCATTACCGGCAGCCTGAGGAGATCTCTCTTCGACCGCCGCAGCACTTGCCACTCTGCACGTGTCAACATTCCAGCCCCTGCGATCGAACTACTAGTTCCCTTTCCCAGCCCAGCGATCTTCGACCGCACCGATTTGGCATATTTGAGCGTCTGTCGCGTATGCGAAATGCCCGTTTTGTAGAACGTGAGATACGCTTTCCCGCACGCGAGCAAGTAGGACGCGTAGTTTTGGCCTGGTTTGCGCGCAGGCACCGCGAGATTCGGGGCGTAAGTGAAGAAAGGGGGGTTGAGGGCCTCGTTCGTGTTCGGTCTTGTCAACGAGCTCGGGCTCGATGCGGTGCGCTTCGCTGGCAGCGAGGCGGCGGCGGCGGCGGTGGTAGTGGCGTGCGGTTTCGCGGGGACTGTAACTGCGGCTTTCTTCGATGTCGAAGGGGTGTGGTGGAGCGTAGCTTTTGTCTTTGCCGACGCAGACGTCGGAGGCGGAGGATGCATCCCGTACCGCGGCTTTGACGTTGCAGCAGCCCCAGACGTAGACGTCGAAGCCCACCGTATCCTCTCTCCTTGCGTCTGAACTGCGGCACCCCATGTCCTCCCCCACATCACTGCTCCTACATTCTGCAGAAACATATTTCCACTGCCGCGACCCTGCACATGCGGTCGCGCACACGCGCTCACTCGCGTTCTGCCCGTGAGCGCATTGAGACTGCACCCATGTCTCATCCTTTGGGGACCAGCAAGAAGGGAAAAAGACGAACAGAGACGTAGTCTATCAGGTCGTTGTAAGTAAAGAGCGAGTAAGTGCGCAAAGGCAAATGTAAAGGAGCGACGGGGCGACGTAGGTGGATTACAATAGTTTCAGCGAATGAGTGACGTCTCGATTCGCGACTTTCTTCTAACGCCGTTGAACGGACCGAATCCCTGCCAGCGATCCGCTGCCCGGCTGCCGTCATGTTTAGGGCAAGGGTCCGCGGAGGCGCCTCCGACGTCTCACGCCTACGCAGCCGACTGGTATATCATTACAGCGAGGGACGTGCTGGGTCGCGTATTGGCGCTTCGGATTGGGTTTGGCTGTCACTCTCCAGTCGGTTGGAGGTTGAAGCATATAAGCTTATGACGTGGGATCTGAACTTGGACGTCACGCTCCAAAGGTGATGATACTATGATACCTTCTCCATTCGATTCGGTTGGCCTCGCCTCTTCGCCGACCTGCCTACACGGGACTTACAAACCGTCTATCTATGGATCTGCATTTGCATCTGCATCTGCATCTGCGGCATGCACACACGTCTGCCAATCGCTAAATAATCGCTGCACAAAACGCAACGCAACAGAACAAAACAAGCGGAAGAAACAGTCAAACGCCGAGGACATGCATGCTCCCAAACAAAGACAAAAGATAGGGCTGTAGCTATCGACAACGCCGTGCGGAATGAAGCAGGTGGTGCCGTACAGCGGACGCGACAACGATGGGATGGAGGAAGGGCAACGCTCGCTTCTGACTTTGACCAGGGTGCCGGATAAAGACATTGGAGCGAGTGACGGGGAGATGAAGGCTGCCAAGGTGAGCCCGAGAGGTGGTAATTGTCGAGAAGTAGTGGTGAGACGCTCGCAGGCGGACGAACATGCAATTGTGTCGGTGCATCAGACGATCCTAGCAGGGTGTGGAGTACCAACGTTTGTGATGAGGCTGGCCTCGTGATCAGGAGCGAGCGAAGTCTTCGGCACCTTTAGAAGTAGGAACAACCCGCCGGGAAGATCGCAGAAAGGCAATAACATGATACCCTCGATTCTGGAAGTGTCATTGATATGCACAATACAAGGCATTTACCGCTGGTACTTGGCCAACTGTGCCATGATCTCATTCATATCAGGGGCACCACCAGACTGTGATGCTGGTGGCTGGACAGGTGGAGCGGCGGGTTGATGTTGGCTTCCAAGCATGGCGGCCAGTGCTGAGTACTGAGGTTGGCCAAGTGCTGGAAGCTGTGGTTGGGCAGCGGAGCTGAAACCCGGGGTCTGACTAGGACTAGACACCTGCGCAAGAAGGCGTGCGAGATCGGCGTTGATACCAGGCGCGGTCTGAGCGTGCTGAGGAGCACTGTTCTGCTGTGACATGGCGCCAAGCAGCTGCGAGAGCGTACTTGGATCGAGGGATGAGATAATGTTGGAAATGTTATTGGGCTGGGCGGCTGGTGCTGATGAGAACGGGTGTGCAGGAGGTTGAGTGTATTGCGGAATAGCTGCGTTGTAACCATATGCTGGAGCAGGTGGTTGCGCGGCTTGAGCGGTCTGCTTCGCGTTGTTGATGAGCAAGGCAGCGGTGATGAGGTCAAGATCGGCGTATTCTGCAGAAGTTAGCAATGGATCAATTACAGAAGCACCGTTCTCACCATTGAACTGGACGTTGCCAGTACCACCGCGTCGATCGAATACCTGCACATTGACCTTGCCCTTGGACAGCGACCCTGTGTCAAGTCTCACGATGGCCAGCACTCCTTCGATGATTTGTCTGCGCACAACTGCTGCCTCAGGTAGACGAGGACTCATTATGAGAACGTTGATGCGCAGGTTTTGAGTACGGAATGTATCTTCGACGTATCGTATGAAATCGCTTTATTTGTTAGTGGACTCGCCCTATTGATGTTTGCAAGAATACATACCGAGGAATTCCTTCATTGAGGACCAGTACCTGAATGTCAGGTACCTCGTGCGGCGCCCGACGAGGCAGACCCAATTCATCATCCGGGTCACGTCGTGGAGACGGGCTTCTATATCGACGAGGTGGAGTTCGTGATCGACTGCGATATCGACCGTCGTACCTGTCGCGGCTCCTTTCTCTTGATCGCATTCCACGAGGTGGCCCACGAGGGGAGGGAGAGCGCATAGGTCGATAATCATCCCGGTCACGGAAACGCCTATCACGGTCCCTAGGTGACATTGAGTTTTGAGGCCCCGGGTATCTTCCATCCCGTGACGGCCCTGTCCCACCTCTGCTGTAGTCAGGAGACCTTGAGCGACGACGAGCTCCAGTGTTGCCAGCTGGCTCAGCCTTCTTCGTGTTACGCTGTGGTTTGGAGATTTCCAAGTCTACTACTGTCAGCGCAAGACCAAATAAGAGGCCGCATGCACTTACGCATTTTCCTACCACGCACTGCTTGTCCCTGCTCGGTATCCAAAGCTCGTCGACATGACTCGGAGTCCAAGAATTGGACAAACCCGTATGCCTGTTTGATCGAGATTTGCGCGAGCTTGCCGTGTCGGTAAAATCGGTGGAAAATATCGCGTTTGGTGACTTTCTCGGTCGGGAGATTGCCTGTAGAAGTTAGATAAAGGTGCGAATGTATCAGTTCGAGAGATACACACCAATGAACAAGCGTGAGCCCATCGGAAACTGATCCCATTGCCCCTCAGTCACAAACTTCCTCTCCTGATCCAAAAAAGCCTCATACAGCCTGTTCACCTCAGGCCCCCATCGTATATCCTCGTCGTCACCGGGCGACGAGCTTCGCTGTGGCTGCGCCTGCCCAGTACCCGGCGCAGGTGCAGCCTGAGTTGCCATTGCCAGAGAATGCTGACCTCCCACATTAGGAGGCTGCAGGGATCCGTTGCCGCGCTGCTGTGTGTTAGGTGGCATCTGACCACCAGGATGATACGACCTGATATCATCACTGGGGTCATAGTTGGGATGTGTGGCAGGCTTGTCCTGCGCAGGCGGTCGGGGAGGCAGTTTGGACGCCGGCTGTGGCAGTGAAGCCGAGGCGCTGCCTTGCGGCTGGGCAGGCTGAGATGGCAACTGAGAAGCATAGAGGCCAGAGGGCGCATTGTGTGCAGAAGGCGTCAAAGAATCCAACAAGGCTTGTACGTCAACATTGCCGGCAGCAGCGGCCTCAGTCTGATAGTGAGCGCCTTGGGCAGACTGGACAGGAGCCGGCTGGGCGGCGTACGCATTATTATGGGCAAGTGGGTACGCAGAGTGATTCTGAGAAGGTGCAGCTTGCGCATCATGGGCGGACGATGCGCCTGTCTGGTGTGTTGCAGAATAGTTGTGGATTGAAGAGGTATCTTGCGCCTGCGTACCCGTTGCGCCGCCGAATGCGGATGAAGGCCCTCCCGTCGGCGCATGATTCCCAGCGGACTGCGCGCCTACATCCTGGAAGCCTGATACGTGCGACTGGTCGGCAAACTGCGGCGCGGTGTTCGACGGGACGTTCAGTGTATGCGACGCGGCGGACGGGAACTGCGGCGCAGGTGTGGCATGCTGGGTGTTGTAGGCAGACTCGTCGAAGACGGGGTCCATCTGCTTGTCAAGGCTCAGGATAGGGATGTTCGCAGGCGAGGGGATCTGTTGGGGGCGCGGCGACTCTGGCGTCAATTGCTGGTGACGGACGTGCTCTGCTTGCTGTGGTGGACTGTAGGTCATGTATGCGAAGCAAGCGCGCAGGGCCGCAACACAGATAAGGGCTTGTATGGGGGATTCAACTCAAGGGCAGCTCCCACAGACACTCGCCGCAGATGGACTGGCAGTGCTGGCAGCGACGTGCAAGAGGCTTCGCAGCTCGCGCCGCAGTGCTTGCTGAAGGAAGCTGTGGGAAAGGTGGGGCTGGAGGAGCTAGACGTGCAGAGATAAGGTTAGAGCAGCAGCGAGCGTCGAGGGCAGGCGGGGGCGGGCGGATGGGATGGATGGAGCGACGCCGGGCGCAGTGCAGTCATGAGGTGTGGCAAGAGCAAGAGCAAGAGCGAGGGCGATGCAGCAGCTGTTGGGAAACCACCGAGTGGGGATGACAATCACGGCGCGTGTCTTTCTTTACAGGCCTTTTTCCTCGACCGAGAGCTCTAGACTACGGAGATCTCGTGATGGCGCTAGTGGCTTGCGCATGGAGCTCCGTCGCAGACGTGAAATCACCATGACCAGCTAACATGCAACTTTTCCGCTGTCGCCCTGCGCTCGCTTTCGCTGCCCGGGCGAGCACCCCGCAGGCCGCGCACCTTCGCTGGTCGTTGGTCCGCGCGGGCAGCAGCAGCAGTGTCAGTGAGGAGGAGCTGCAGAAGGCGCGCGTCTGGCTCGCCGCACTGCATGCAGACGTGATCCCACTCAAGACGATTGGCGAGTTGAGTTTCAGCAGGTCGTCCGGCCCGGGCGGGCAGAATGTGAACAAGTGAGACCGATCACGTCCCGAGCAGAAAACGGCGCGCTATACTGAACATGCACACAAGAGTAAATTCTAAAGCTACTTTGAGAGTACCCCTCGGCGCACTCCTGAGCCATGTCCCCACCGCCCTCCACGGTGAGCTTCGCCGCTCGCGCTACGTGACGGCCAAGTCGAACGACATTGTAGTTCAGGCAGACGACAGCCGCAAACAGAACGACAACGCTCACGCCTGTTACAAGCGTCTGTATGATGCCATTGTGGAAGCAGGACGCAGCGCGGTCCCCAATGAGACATCCGCGGAGCAGATGCGCCATGTCAAGAATCTGTGGGTAGCAGCCTCCGCGCACAGCTCAGCTGCTGACTACACCACAGCCAACAAGCCGACAACGAGCGCCGACTGAAAAGTAAGAAGCAGCAGAGCGCCAAGAAGAGTTCGAGAAGAGGCCGTGGAGACGATTGAAGTGGCCAAGGGATATATTGACCACAAAGAGGTAGTGCCCTTTCGGCTCGTCGCTCACAGAGCTATCCTGCGTACAGCTGACGTGGTCAAAATTCTGTGCGAATGCACCCATCCCATCGTGACCCACGACGTTGCTCATGTTGTAGCGGCGGCGGTGAAGCCGTGGCGTCCCCGGTCCGATCACTGGCGGAGTGACAGCATGCAGGGTATGCTTAGCGTGCCGCATCCTCTGACCCTCTTCATGTTTCTAGAGCGGCCCTGAGCTCCTGCAGCTCCTCATTGGAAGACCATGTCTTGATACTCAATGGAAGTAAAGCTTTTGCATCGTCTCGTCTCCCCTCTTGCACTAACAATTTCACGAGACTTGCGACCTTGTCACCATCGGTGCTTCCCAGAGCCTTTGTGTATTTGCGAAGTGTCGATCTGATAGCTTTTTGCAGAGCCGCGTCAATGTCTGCAGACGATCTTTGAATGGTCAGAAGTTGGCGAACAGCAACTTCTGCCAGTCGACTAGCTTCACTTGGGTAGGTATCAATCGCCGAGCTAATAGCGTCAAATGCATCACCAAGTACGACAGGAAATGCCGGACTGCTAGGATGATGGCCGAAGAGCTGCATCTGGAAGCTGCAAATGGCGTTTTCGACCGCCTTGGGGTGTGCTTGCTGCAGATAATCGAGCACATGCTGCAGGATTCGCGGGATGCATGCCAATTGGTCGAACTCAGCAAACATGTTGAAAAACTTCTCCACGACTTTCGGCCGGTTCTGAAACTGCTTCATGGCCGAGTCAAAGATGGCCAATGGAATGGCACCGGTCAAGACTGGGGCCGAGGCCAGATTCTGCAGAGCCACCTCGTCCACGCCATCGTCTTGCTTCAAGCTTGGGTTGATGTCCTCTGCCGTCACATCAGGAAGGGCAATCATGTCGGTGTCCTCGTCGTCAGTCTGCTGTCCCTTGGTGCGATCGATGTCCAGACCCAGAATCTTCCTTCGCCCAGCAATCTTGCCCACATAGATGGTCTCGAGCTTGGCGTAGTCCAGCCAAATCTCCTCTGAATTCTTACAGAACCTCAGCCCTCGCTGCATGTAGCTTCTGGCGTTTGTGATGTCTGCCTGGGTGTCCATGAAGTAGTTTGCGGCCAGCGTCCATAGCTCAGGCTTGGTGGGGTGGAGACGGACGACTGTGGTGAAGATGTCGCTCAGGCGTCGGTAGGCCTTGTCCTTGCGCGCAAAGTCTATGTAGTGCAGCCATAGTGTCAAATCTCCAGAGAATTTTTTGGTGGCACGGTTGTAGAGAAAGTAGATACTGCGTTGCCCGGCGCCCTTGTGTCGAATGCCCAGTCGCTTTACTCGTTTCTGGCGGAGTGCGTCGATGTTCTTCTCGAATTCGATGTAGCGCATGTAATCACTGGGGTGGGAGCCTCTGGCGTTTATTATGTGCTCGAAGTCTGAGCGCTTCTTGGCTATTGTCTTGATCTCTTCCTACCAGAAGTTAGCAATGCGCGCGTTGCATGGACACAACAGAAAACTCACTCTTGTGAAGATTTTTTTGCGCTCGAGCTCGTTGAGCTCTGTCGCGCTCTGCTCCAAGTAGAAACGCGCCTTGTCACTGGGGCCAGCCATGTCTGCGGTGTTGTCGATATGCTGCAGCGGCGATCGCAAAGCAAAAAAGTTGGGCGGAGCTCAAGAAATCCAAAGCCGCTGGAGCCCCTCCAGCCAATCATCCTGCCGGCTTGGCCCGCAGTCGTGAACCCTGACCTCACACCAGCAGCCGTCAGGAGAGCGTCGCGTGTCTGCATTGGCATTTCTTACATCACACTCTTTGATTCCCTTGTTTCGTTTCTTGCTTTGGGGATTGCGCAGAGTGCCCCAATTGATTCGCCATGGCGCCCAAGTTCAGAGACGGCGACACTGTCGCGTCTGTAGGTGCTCTGTACACCTCCGCAGCTCTCCGCAAGCTCACGGCAAACAGTTCAATGGAAAATGGGTATCATACACGCATACGGCCATGGCTTACGGTATGACCTGCAGCTTCTGTATCAAAATATCTCGTCTGACCTCTCTCAGCTGCCTTCGTCGGTGCCCTCATTGTTGGAATGTAAAGCCACCCCTCCATTGCAAGATCTTGAGCACGACTGAGCATGAGCAGGTGGTTGCACTACCACAAGATCGTACAGAATGAGATTGCAGTCAGTAGACATGGCACCTAGAGCTTGAGAGCAATACCAACAACGAGCGCAGGGCTACCCAGAGGAGTGGTTTCCTTCTGTTTCTGCCACTATTGGCGACCGTTACCCGGAGCGATCCGTCTTCATGCTCTTCATTGCCCTTACATCTGGTATGTACCCAGACAAACTATACTCGACACATGAGCTAACCAGAAGTAGGGCCTCGATTCGCACTCGTCGGCCTCTGGTACATTCTGACTCGCAGACCTAATTCGACCCTCCCCAAATTCGTTGCCGGCGTTGGCATCTTCCGAACACTGACCTGTGGAGGATGGACATATGTGACGTCGACCGATGACCATGACTGGCACGACATTTTCATGATTTCGTATCTGGTGGCTACTTTGCCCTGGACTATTGGCTGCTTCGCATTGAGCCCCCGCAACCCCACAGCCATCAAGTACAGGAAGCTCTTTGCAGGATCCTTCTTTGCGACACTTGTGCCGCTCATCTACTTCTTCATCAGGCACAAGGTGCACCGCATTCCTGGAGGTGGGTCCGTGTTGTCATTAAAACAGATGAGTCCACTGACCAGCCACAGCTTATACTATCTATGCCTTCTTCGAGTGGTCACTCGTCCTGCTCGATGTAGCATTCGACGCAGTCACAATGATCGAGTTCGCGAACTTTGAGATTGTTGTCAAGGATGTCCGAGGTGTATCTCGCGGGTACGTTCCACGGCTCCCGATATAGATAGACGCCCTGTACGAATGCAAATGTTCACGATCACGTTCTGATTCGTTGCATCTTTAGTGCCGGCAACCAAGCCATCTCCGACGCTGTTCTTGAGAAAGAGTACGTTTACGCAGCCCAATCACATGTTCGACATCTGACAGTTGTACAGGAAGAACAAAGAGATTGGTGCTGTCTTCTCTGGAGCATTCTCTTGGGCTGGTCTTTTGGACGCGGCTGCTGATGTCTACACTGGAGTATGATTGAACATTGGTGTCCCACGCAAGACAGAACACTAATAATAGCAGTTTGTCTTCTGGTCCATGCTAACTGCTCTTGGAGTGTGTGTCTGGTGTAAGTGCAATCTCACAATACATGATCAGGAACTGACATGACAGACTTCCCACTCTGGCATATGGGCATCTCTGGCTACGAGGTCATGGTTATGTGTACCATTTCTCCTTTCCTGCTCTGCATACGGTCTTTACGATTCCTCATCGTCCGCCATGTCCGCATTTGCCACTTGTTATCGCTCTCTGGTCTCCTCTCCTTCCTCGCCAAGTCGCCTGAGAACCGCCTATTCTCTGCAGGCTTCGGTGTATGGATGGCCTGTCTGTCTTGGGCTGCTACGTTTTACGGAGAGAGGTCACAGCCTCATCGCCTGGAGGCCCGCATCTCAGCTTTCTCCCTCGGTCTGATTGCCTCCAGCATTGCTAAGTTCGCTTTCTATACGAATAACCCTATCTGGCCGATAATGCACGAAGCGAATGGTGGTTGGAACAAGACCGGCCTTGCTGTTGCTGTAATCGCCATTCTGCGATCGACGAGGTCTACTGCCGGTTCTGGTGCGGACATCCCAGCCCCAGGTCCCACTAAGGGTTCCTCGACTCTGTCTGCATTCGGCATCGCTGGCCTCTTCTTCTCCATGCACTCGTTGTTGTCGGATTCCAGCACAATGATCTCCTGGGTATGGGAAGGATACCCGGTACGAGGCCCGCTTGCCGTTCCTCATGGTGCTGTTACACTCCTTGCCATGGGCTTCGGTCTCTGTGTTGGTCTGTTTGCACCAAACCTCTCACGCTCATGGGCCTTCTATGGTGTGGGCTCTATCGGTGCTGCTGTCCTCACCACCTCTAAGCACTGGACTGGGTATTATGGAGCACTTGTCATTGCCATCTACACTATGGCTGTTGCTCCTGCACTTATCTCCCAGGCTGCTCGTCATTCTCCTGCTAAGACATTCGGTCTTGGATTCTTGGTGTACAACTTCATGGTCTTGTTCCATGTCTGGGTTGTAGCCTACGCCTTTGTTCCTGGCGGTCCTCTTGTTCGTGAGCACACGGACTGGGTTATGACTACAATGATGCTTTTGATCGGTGCAGGTGTCTTCAGCGTGTCTGCTCAACCACCTGCTCTGAGGAGCTACAAGGGGAAACCTGCTGTCACCGCTGCTGCCGGTAGACAGCGGTCATATTATCTGTATGTTCTTGGTTTCCTCGAGCTGCTTGCCGTTGCGACTGCGTATCTACGCTTCCCGTCTTATGACTACGCACCGTACCATCCGGAAACGAAGTCCATCACTGCCGGTATCTGGACCATCCACTTCTCTCTTGACAACGACATGTGGTCTTCCGAGTACCGCATGCGCGATCTGATTAAGGAACTCGAGGTCGATGTCATTGGTCTTCTGGAGTCTGACCTGCAGCGTATCATCATGGGCAACCGTGACACAACCCAATTCCTTGCTGAAGACCTTGGCATGTACGTCGACTTTGGCCCGGGCCCTAACAAGCATACATGGGGTTCAGCCTTGCTTTCCAAGTTCCCCATTCTGAACTCAACCCACCACCTCTTGCCCTCTCCGGTCGGTGAGTTAGCGCCAGCCATCGAGGCGACGATTGACGCTTACGGCACGCTCGTGGATGTCTTCGTCTTCCATTCTGGTCAGGAAGAAGATCCTGAGGATCGCAGGTTACAGAGCGAGTACCTTGCCGAACGCATGAAGGCAACCCCTCGTCCAGCTATTCTGCTTTCGTATCTTGTCATCAAGCCTGGTGAGGGCAACTACAACACCTACGTGGGCGAGAAGAGCGGCATGAAGGACATTGATCCCAGCGATTGGGATCGCTGGTGCGAGTACATCCTCTACAAGGGCTTGAAGCGCACAGGTTATGCTCGCGTTTCTCGCCACACCATCACAGACACTGAGCTTCAAGTAGGCCTTCCTCTCTCCTTTAAAGACTTGCGTGCATTGCTAATAGACCACAGGTCGGCAAGTTTGTCGTCGATCAGCCCGAAAATGGAAACGACCTCATTCCCGAGGACCAGGTTGCGCCTGGTCTGCGCTTCCCAGACCTGTTCAAAGGCCAAGGTGTTAGGGGTCACAGATACCATGTCTTCAATGAGCCACGCTACTATGCTTAGGTTTCGAAAGAGGCGTCGTTTCGTAGCGAAGGATTCTCCGGCGTAAGGGTCTAGTACAATAACATATACAGCATACTGTAGAATTTGCGAAGCGGTTCTTGTAACTGATGAGACTTCGTGAAGCGGTGTGATATGAGTACGGCTTTCACAAAAATGCTTCATTGTACCACTGAAGATGTGACTGCCAACATGTCATGCTCGTGGAGACGATTGGGTTTGTAAGCCTGGATAAGGTGCGATGACGTGATGATGGCAATAGATGGTATGCTGTGCAGCCGCTCCCATTTTTAGGTTACAAAAGGACCGGGCTTCACTCTGATGTCCAATCTCTATAATGGCACTGATGTATCCAGCCACTATTGACACATTTGTTTGACACAGCATCAATACACGAAGTGTGTGGTGCATCCGTTTGCCCCGCATTTCCAAATCGGTACGCGCCCTATATGTTGAACCTCACATCATCCCACTACAATTTTGAAGCGTTGAAATATCCACCGTCGAACTCTACTGATGCAAATTCATTAGCGATCATGACATCCGATCTTCCCAAAAGCGTCCTCATCTTCGGTGCGACTGGAGTGATCGGCAAATACATCACTCAAGAAATTGTGAACGCGCGCTCTTCTTTCGACAAGATCGGCCTCTTCACCTCGCCCTCAACCGTAAAGAATAAACCCGACGAAATCAATCATTGGGAAGAAAACGGTGTCGACATCAATGTTGGCGACGTAACTTCAGAAGAAGACGTCAAGAAAGCCTTCGAAGGTACCATCTCATCATGCTCACGTGCGCCTCGCCCGTCATATTGATCCATATAGGCTACGACACCGTCATCTCAGCTCTCGGTCGTGATGTAATCTTAACCCAGATTCCTCTCCTCTCGCTTGCCGAAGCCTCGCCATCAGTGAGATACTTCTACCCCTCCGAATACGGCACCGACATCGAGTACAGCCCCGCCTCGGCGAGCGAGAAGCCGCACCAGCTGAAGCTGCAAGTGCGGCGCTTCATCCGTGAGAATATCAAGAAACTGAACGTTACTTACCTTGTCACCGGACCGTACTCGGATCTCTTCCTCGCGCCCAGCCAGGACCCGCGCATCGGGTCGTTCAATCCTAAGCAGGGGAGGGCGACGTTGCTGGGTACCGGCGAGGAAAAGGTGAGTTTCACGACTATGCGGGATGTGGGGCGCTTACTTGTTGCGGCGCTCCGGACGCCCGTGGGTAAAGGGGAGAGGGTGTTGAAGGTGAATTCCTTCACAGCGACGGGGAAGCAGGCGC
This sequence comes from Stagonosporopsis vannaccii, assembly GCA_028584115.1. NCBI lineage: Eukaryota > Fungi > Ascomycota > Dothideomycetes > Pleosporales > Didymellaceae > Stagonosporopsis > Stagonosporopsis vannaccii. The sequence continues at coordinate 190,017 of VWXS01000023.1, forward strand.
TGGAGGAGTTTGAGAGGCAAACGAGTAAGAAGTGGGAGGTTGAAGTTACTTCGTTGGAGGAACTCGAGAGGCTAGAGGAGAAGGCGTGGGAGGAGAATTGGCCGTCAAAGACGCCGCTTACTCTCAGGAGGATTTGGACGCAGGGCGGGACACTGTATGAGAAGAGGGATAATAGGGTGATTGGATTCGAGGAAGGGCTGGAGACACTGGAGGACCAGGTTAGGAACACTATCGCGAAGCATGGGTAGATAGTAAAACAGAGTCAACCCTTTGAAGAGGATTCGATGTCATTCCACAAAAACAACTGTGTACTGACAAAACACACAAGGATGAATGTCCGCACTATCGCCCAACAACCTTCAACTCCAACCACCTAGCTGGCGGGTAGACAAACATCGTCAACCCACAAGCCACCGGAAGTCCCAAGTCCGCACCATCACCCACAAGCGCCGCGACTGGCCCTGTGAAGTACGTCTGATACATGCAAAGCACAGCACCTACCCAACCCACCACAAACGCGAACAATGCCGCAAACCCATGAGGGAGCAAATCCCTTCGATTCCATATCTCCCAATCAAAATTCCCCTTGCGGAAAAGAAACTCATCTTGTACCGTCATCGTAATCCAAATAATGGTCCAGTACCCAATCAAACTTAACCAGTTAATGAAGATATCAAACAGCGAGTCGCGCCCCGCAATTGCCACGATCGTGAACACAATACACGTAAATGTGCTCCATACCGGACGCGGGATCTTCGCCCACGGGCCTCCGAGCTGCTGCCAGTTCAGCGCCGCAGCGTACGTTCCGGGAATGTTGTTGGCCGCTATGCAGACGGCTAGGATAACGCAGCACAACTTTCCGAAGGCGTTGAGCGGGCTGAAGGCCTCGACGACCAGCGCGCCGATGCCATGGTCGTCGAACGCGCGCTCCCATGAAGGGTTGAGTAGGAGTCCAGACCCGAGACCGATGCCGAGGAACTCGATCAACAGCTTACCTGTCGTGATGCCACAGGTTGTGGCTGCGAAGGTGCCCCATCGGTTGGTGGTTTTTGGGTAGTACACCACATAGTCTGCAGATGCCGAGGACCAGCTCAGTGGTCCCGATGCGACAAGAAAGAAGTAAGAGAGCCGGTTACCATGCAAAACTGCGCCGGTACCGCGGGAGGCTGTGTGTGTGTCGAAGTGCGGGCCGGCGACGCCAATGAGGACGAACAGGACAAGAACCGTGGGCGCCCAGACGAATTGCTCGAACTTGTAGAACCATCTGCTTGCGTCAGTTCGAGCCTCTAGAATGGAGCTGAATAGGGAATATACTTGATCCCAAAGGTGACCACGACCCACGTAATCACTGCCACAATCACGATTCCCACAATGACCGACATTCCCCCTCCATTCACAGCCGACAACAGCAACCCACCGACCAAGCAGTCAATCAGCCCGTAACCAATCTCAATAGCCAGGTTCAAGATGACACAAAGCTTGCTCGGCCACCACCCCATCGTATACTTCGCCACATTCAACGTCCTTAATCCCGACCGTGGCCCAAATGTGGAGATATAACCTGTACACACGGAGCCAAAGATCGTGCCAAACATGCATATCAAAATGGAGTCAGTGAGGCCCAACCCATAGCTGACGGGACCCAGGACGCCGAGGGTGAGTTGGTTGGCTGTGCAGTTCATGGAGAACCAACTGCGCGGTTGTAAGCATAGCACAGAAGGGCATAGCACAGTAGGGCATCGCAAAACATTCTGTGGTCAGGCTGCGGTACGTACATAGTAAACATGTGAATATAGTCTTTCAGCGCCATGTCGCGCTCGCGCAACTCCTCGGGGATCCTCTCGATCCCCCGCGCTTCAACACCACAGACTGCATCCAGTCTATTACAAAACCGCTGGAGTGCGTTGACGGGCTGGCTGGTGCCCAGTTCAACCGTGGATGGTGAGCGGAGGGTCTCAACATCTGGTTTCTCGAGCTCGGTCATTTTCTCGGAGAGGGCGAGATCGGGGGATTTAGGCTTGGTCATGGGACCGGTCGGCAGGCGACGATGTGGATCTGTTGTCGACGACTAGTTGTTGTCGTTGAATGTGAGCGACGACCTCTTTGTAAAAGAAGATCAGGCGGCTGGGGATCGACCATAGATGTATCAGCTATTATATATCGACCTGCCCATGGTCATGCAATACATACACTCGTCCACGTACTCTCGGTCGGCCGCGAGTCCACGAGAGTGGGACAACTCATACCACCAACCCCCGCCTATAGCTCTATAGCTATCTCTTAGAGCAACATGCTATCTCCGCTATCAGCCCTAGCGTCTGATAATCCGGGGTTCGCAGGGTTAGTCCAGCGGGTCCCTGGCAAGCGGAAGATACAAGCGGAAGATAGTGGTGGAGACATTGATAGTCGTGCCAAGTTGCGGGGGCGGCTCAGTGCAGAACGGGCCGTTCTGGAGGAATTGGCCAATCAGGTGGTCGAGTCGCGGGCGCCCACTCTTGGGTGTGAATGCTCCCACTTTTGGACGCGATGGGCCGGGAAAAACCAAGACGATTAAGGAACTGCTAGAATTGTGACCGTGTGTAACTGTGCTGGAGATGCTGTGCTGGAGATTTTGTATGGTCTTAATAGGAGATATGGATGCTTCCTTGTTCGGATTCAACGTGGTCGAAAATTGACTCGCTCGGTGTGAGTGCAGGTCTTCAGTCTGATGTTGCGATGGTGCTAATAGGGCTTTGAGTTATTGCAATAGATTGTTGTAATGTAGAGACTTAGTGCACTGAGCTGAATTCAAAATTGAATCATACACCTGACGCGCCAATTGAAAAGTTGATTGGGTGACACTGCATTCTCGAATCGGGGCCGATTCCAAGCCTTTACAGTGCTTCACCTTCCCATCTGAACCAAGAGGTAAGTTTCCAGATTAGCTGACCTCGAGGCAAAAAGGATTTTATGACTCGAAGGTCTGTATCCTTTCGACCAGATTACAGATCTCACTCTGTTTCCAAATCAAAATCATAGGTCAACAGCGTGACAATCGTGTGCTTTGTATACGACTATTGCGTATCAGGAATAAGCCACAACAGTTCTGCGGCGACACGTTTGAAGCCCGTGAGCTAGTCATAACAACATGAGACTAGAGTATCAGTCTTAAGGGTATTCCAACATTGGTATAAGGGTCAAGCCCAGATTCTGCAGGCTCCGCAAATCCCACTTTTCACTTCTCATTGTAGCGTATCTCTGCAGGTGGATCGTTGGAAAACAACGCTAAGGATGATGGGAAAAGTGCCACCCTGGCTAAGATAGAGCAACCAGAATGATAAAATTCCTGTCACAACATCGCTCATTCATACAAACGTCACCATTTGGGTAGTCGTGCATGTATAACTTAGTCACTCGGGCACGCAGAGACGCTCAAGCGGACCTAAAGTCCGCGCATTCGCTGAACAGCACTTCATCATGTATTGGCCTTCATATGGCGGCATGATATCTACGGTGAGTGTCTCAGGGCAGTGGCCTGGTGTTCAGCCTGCTCATCACAACTCCACGACCAACTTCGTCCCGCTGACGCCCTTCTTCGACAACTTGAGTGCTTCTTGGATATTTCCTAGACCCTTCCCAACAACGGTCGGTGGTGGTAGGCACTTAAGCTTGCCGGACTGCAAAGCGCTCCCAACATAAGCCTTCCACACAGCGCTCGACGTCTCGTTGATGCCGCCAGACCAGACCATACCTATCTCGACACTGTCAAGCACCACCTCTTCACCCATATGAGGGTGCGTGAGCGCAAGATGGCCGCCACCGAGTTGTTCGAGGATCTCCAGGTCTCTGGCGATGGTTTCCAGGATCGATATGGCGTCAACTATGCCGATAAATTCGTTGCCTGACTTGCGAACTGCTTCGACAACTCGATCCACGAGCAAAGGATCCTTGTGATCGCAACATTCAGAGGCTCCGCTGCGCTTCGATAGATCGAAGTTCTTCACTCCAGCAATCGAGATGACGTGGATCCCAGCAGCGGCAGCGAGCTGAGTGGTGACGGAGCCGACAGATGATGATCCACCATAGACAACCAAAGTCTTATTTGTGGAGGGCAAAATTCCATCCTTAAGGGAGGGGTAAGGAAGCGCAAGTGCTGGTGTGTAAACGCCTGGCAGGAATTCCGGAAGTGGGTTGCGGCGGTCGAAGTGCAAGGCACAGATGGCAGTCTCAAGTGCAAGTGGGAGCACAACACCATCCGTGAATGAGATGGTGGGAGGTAGTTTGGCCGCCTTGTCGACCGAGAGAACGGTATACAACTGGAAAGCTCCATCTTGAGGCCGGCCACTCCACATAGTAATGGCATGGCTATCGAAATCGTAAGTCAGTACATTCTATGGTCAATCTTCTTTTTCATGACTTACCCAATGACGCGATCGCCAACCTTGAAGAGATCAACATCAGGTCCAGAGTCATACACTTCGCCAGCTACATCACAGCCAATGACGGCAGGCCACTGGTGAATAAACAAACCGCTGTCCTGCATGTGCCAGTCAACGGGATTGATAGAAATCGCAGCGTTACGAACCACAATCTCTCCGGGACCAGCTTTGGGCAAAGGAGCGTCTCGAACGACCAAAGAAGCGCCAGGCTCGTCAAGGTAGGCGGCTTTGTTCTGCTGAAGTGACCCCATGATGGCTGACTGACTAGATGATCTGTCTGATTGTTATTGTTAGTTCGTGGTGATCGTATGATAACTTGAAGTATGTCTGTCGACTTATGTGCACTGAGTAAAGAGCCCTACAGGTGAGACGATGTTGGCGGAAACGTCATTTAGCATTACTAGAGGCGGAACAAAGCCGTAGACTCCCTGTTATGGCAGGTGCGATTCAAGTAGCTTACACACTTGCAGCAGTCTCATCTAACACTTCACATGTGTGATACCGATTTCTGGCGAATCAGAATGACACCACCGGGGGGCGTCAGGTAAGCATGGTCTGAGGCGCGATGAAGCATGCATTAGGCCAAAAGGTTTTGTCATAGTAGCGGAAACTTCCTGGAATACAGTCTCGTTCCGCAAACACTGGATGAGGTGTTAATCTGGAAATATGGTAATCAAGGAAAGTGAGAGGAACAGCATGTGCTGTTCCTTGTGGTCTGTGCATGGTTGATGCCGCCACTTCCCCACCTCACTCGCGAAGGCATCAGCACCTTCCGCTCATATAGCAAAACGTGAACATGTCACACCTTCTGTATTGTCGAGTATGTCGTCTGTACGACTTGGACCTCAGGATCTGCTGGAGTACGATGCGAGGTACGGGGTGATCATCTGTCGCGAATGCCAATATGCCATCCAGAAAAGCGCCATTCAAAGTCACTTGCTGCGACATAAGATCTTCCGTCATGAGAGACACAGCTTGCTCAGCTCAATCGCTCAGTTGACCATCAATGAGCCTGACAATGTGCCTCTACCGCCCCCGACTAGCAAGCCACTCGAAGCTCTACCCACCATACCTGGATTGCGCTGCAACTTTGAAGAATGTGGCAGCCTGTACGCCAGCTCGAAACGCATGAGACGCCATCAGCTTGAATCGCACGATATGTGTGAAGCGAATAAACCTGTGTCGATGGCTTGCTCGGTCACACTTCAGACGTTCTTTCGAGGAACTAAGATCAAATATTTCGAAGTCACGTCTGTGGATAGTGCAGCTACGAACAAAACTAATGACGAATTAGCCATTATCGAGGAAGACATGGCTCGACCCGAGGGCCATGCTCCGATTCAACTCCCTCACACAGCCGCAGAAACTTGCCTATCATCGACATCAGTTGGCCGGGACGCGAGCTTCAATCTGCAAAGCCTAGTATACTTCCACCACTTCTTGTCCGTGACTGGCTCCACGCTTCCTCTGCCCGATCCCAAACAGCCCCTGTACTGGCAGACAGAATTCGTAAACCAGGCTCTACAACAAAAATGGCTAATGGCCGGCCTGTTGGCGCTCTCTGCATCTCACATGGGAGCACTTACACATCGCGGATCCGCCGCCATAGCCCACCACGACCGATCGTTCACATTCACTATAGAGTTTGACGAAGGTCGGAAACTGCACACTCAAGGCAGCTTCAATACCAGCCACCAAGGCACGCCTACACCGCGCGAAGGCATTCTTTTACAAATGAGTAGCATGCTCGCATGCGCGCACACGTTATTCTTCGTCAAAACAAATACACGCCAGCACACCTTGTCCGATCTGCTCACCTCCATGCGCTGCCTCGTAACCTCAGACTCCGCCCTCCGACCTAGTGACTTCCCCCACAGCACCGCCGCCGCCTTCGGCCACGCAGCCCAACTCCTAACACTGACAACGCACGACCCTACACTCGCCGCGATACTAACGCGTCTCGATACCCTACCAACCCGCATGGCCGAGGCACTAGGGCGGCCCGAGGACCTGCGCGACGTAGTGATAGCGCTATCGGCCATCGCCACGCTGATCTCAAGCTGTGTAGCTGCTTTCGAAACCGATGAGGTCGCTTTCTGGGCTATGGCTTCGTGGCTGGCCCGGGCGGCGGACGATTTTCACCAGATGCTTGCGCGTGAAAGTGTGGCTGCGCTTGTTGTGCTGGCGCATTGGGCTGCGACGTTGGTGGCGAGGGTGGAGGAGAATGGGTGTTGGTTCTTGCGAGGCGCGGCGCGGTTTGTGTCGGTGAAGATTGCGGAGGGGCTGGAGGGGAAACGAACTGCGGTTCGGGATTTGATCGAGGGACTGTAGAATTGTTCGTTGGGAAAGGGGAAGATATAGGATTGCATAGTTCGGGGTTCGAATGGTGAGTCTATGCAGATAGCGAATGTCAGCAATGCACGGAGTGGAACGGAAGCTCAGATCAGGGAGGCGAGGTCCATTCGTCAACATCTAAGATATATACACTTGTATTGAAAGCGGCCATCTAGCCGTGTTAAACACTACCACTATGTCGTCTCTCTAGCATCTCCTAGTCCATCTCCGTCTTCTTCGCTTGCTCGTTCGCACGCGCAAATGCTTACAAGCACTGGCTGTAGTAGTCGTTCTGCTTCTTGCAGGTAGAGCCGGAAGCGCAAGTGGTGGCACCAGAGTAGCCGTTGCCACCACACTGTCCGTACTTAGCAACGGAGCCAGCACCGGTAGCAGGCTTGGTAGCAGCGGGCTTAGCGACGGTAGTGAGGGTGGTCTTAGCAGCGGTGGTCTTAGCAGGGGCGGCGGCGGTGGTGGTCTTAGCGGGAGCAGGGGCGGGAGCGGGGGCAGAGCCAGAGCTGGCGCCGGTCCAGACCTTGGGGCCGGGAATAGGGTAGCTGGTCTTGCCGGCGTAGATGTCGAAGAGGACACCGGCGTCGGTCGCCTTGTAGGCGCCGGGGAAGGAGACGCCGGCAGGCAGCTGCAGGGTGCCGGAGCCCTCGACCTTGATGTGGACGCACTCCATGTAGAACTGAGCACCACCCTGGCGGTTGCCCTCGTGGAGAGCGTTAATCTCAGGGCGAAGGACGTAGTCGCCGGGGGCGAGGTTGGGAAGGGTGATGTCGTGCTGACCGGGCTTGCCGGTGTAGGAACCAGCGATGAGCTTGTCGACGGCCCACTTGCCGTTGGAGAGACCATCCTCCCAGAGCTTGGTCCACGAGTACGAGGAGCCAGCCTTCGAAGCGTAGACAATGATGGGGCCCTTGTGGGAGGAGGCGATAATGTCGTCGGAAGCCGAGTTGGAGTCGTGGTGCCACTGGAAAGCGATCTTGTCACCGCCCTTTACGGTGATAGACTTGGAAGCCTTGGTGCCGGCGACGTTGCACTCCATGGCCTTCGAGGTGACATCGGTGACAGGGCTGTTGTTGGGGGGAGAGTCGATGTATCCACCCGCGGAGTTGCCGACACCAGCATCCTTTCCGTTAACGAGGATGTTCCAGACGGTGGTATGGGCAGAGGCGAGCTGGCTGGCAGCCGCAACAGCGAGAACCTGAGAGAACTTCATTGTGGGATAGTTGGTTGGTGATTGTTGTGGAGAATGACTGTTCAAAAAAGAATGACGTGAATGAGAGAGCGAGAAGTCAAAGACTGAAAGTGTGTTGAAACGAATGTGAGCGTCAAGCGTGCCCTCCCAGGAACGGGTGATCCCATAGCTCTTATACTCTCCTACATGTGGCTACGAGGTGTTCCTGCCCCGGTCATTCAGTGTGCTGAGTCAGTGTGCCACCGGATCATGACAAGTCGGTTAAGCAGGCGCAATGTTATTTCGCTGTTTTCTAGCGCCAGGAACAGGTTAGATGCAGCGTTAGACGTCCGAGTGCCGTTGAGTACGATCCAGAAGCAGATCGCGTGGCGTCGTTGTAGAACAAGCCTAGAATGCACACCCCTGCTCATGCTCCGCTCGATCACCAAATCGTCGAATGGCGAGGCGAGAGCGAAAGACATGAAACGGAAGGATTCAAGAACCTGCGGGCCATGATCAGGAACAGGGCGTCCCTCCGGATAGACCCAAACTACCCGTGGCGAAGGACTTCATGCGCCTTGCTATGGTCAAGCAATAAAGTCGCCATTGTGGTGTTGTAACGCTTACTAGCAGAAACGTTGCTTTTGCTTACGGAGCTTGTCTGTCGTCAACTGCTCGAAGGCAAACACTTCAGATTCTTTGAGAGCCGTTTCACCTCCTGATTCGCGGTCGGGCCGCCTGACGAGGCGCAGGCAGCAAGGGCGACCAGAAAAAACGGCGACACTTGCAGCTGTCTGTCGAAAAGTGCTTTGCCTGTATTGCCAAATTGTGGAGCGATAACCAAATACGAGATTTGACAGCGGGCGTTGGACCGTGACGCCGCAACAGCCTTGCGGGAAGTCGAAATTGGTTGCCGCATCGTAGCCGTTTCAGCCAAGTCCGGCGGCTGCTTCTCCCATGCAAGCGATATCGCGCGGATGGCTCGTTCATGAAGATTCAAAAAAGCTTTGAAGATCGAGGGCTTGACTGTATTAGAATCCCGGTCACAGGATTTGGTTGTGTGGAGGGCAACAGTGATGGTCGGCATGGGCCCTTGTTTGCGTTTGTTGTTCCCCTGGCTGTGCACGGCGCACATCCGCGGCTCTTCTACCAACGGCAGGGAAGGTAAATGAAAGGTGCGTGCATGGCTAGACCACACGCTCCGGTCTCACGACTGCCGCCCATGAGATCATCGGAGAGATTGTGTTCTCCTGAGCCTGCTGTGGCACCTCGGTACCAACGTGACAGCGCCACGTTGTATATGAGCCGGCCTTGTAAACCACGAGATTTAAGGCTGTGGAACGAGGCCACAGCGCTTCGACCTCACGCTGACATCAAGACGATGTTGATTTTGACCATACAACGTCGCTTGCGGCGCGGTGGCTTACACAACGAAGTATCTCGGTGTCAGAAAGATTGGCGATTGAGGCATGACTACTTAGTCCGGAGTCCGGACCAACATTGGATAGATTGAGGACGTGGCAGAAGAAGAAGAGAGTAGGTAACCCGAAGCAATTGCCGGCACTGTCCGCGGACATGAACAGTAAGTTAAAACTGCTTAAATCGTGCAATTGCCATTGCGAATCTTTGTCCTTTATGTAACTTGTCTGTCAGGCAGAGAGCCCATTTGAGCACAATTGAGCCGTATGGTTTGGTAGGGAGACGAGCACCAAGCCTGTAATCCTGACAGACTGATAATGCGATATATGCATGTGCTTTATTGCAGCTTGTCAACGCCTTTCCAATGTATGTATCAACGGGGAGAGCCATGCATTGTGTTGGAGCACAACAGCATCGAAAACGACTATTGTGTTTTGAAAAGACTGGCAAATGACTACATGTGGTCTATACCCTGTGCGAGAACCGAGATTTACTCGCCATAAGAGAAGCAATAACAGTGTCGCTGGCTATGCTTCGAATCCCATCTAAGAACGCCACAACATGCCAGGACACAGCACACATCAACGAAGACTGCGACTTGCCGCAGACACATTTGTCAGCCTCTCGCGCTTCGAAGGAGAGCCGTTTCGTGAGGAGCTTCGCTTTCTGTACCTATTGCGCAAGCCGTCCGCTACCGTTACTTGTAATCTAACCGAAGACAGAGCCTCCCCTGCTATCGCGTCGGTTCTGGTCACTTCATGTTAGCGAAGCATCAGAACGCAGACACCGCCCCATGATTGTGAGGGCAAGCTCACGCCTTCTCGATCCCCTCGATGACCTCGACATCATCATACTCTAGCTTTGGGGCAGGCGAGTCCATCATCTCAACATCTTTCTGCTCTGCTTTAACCTTGCTGTTGTCCGCCGCAACAGCATCTGGTTCTCTAAAGACCGCTTGTGTGAGCAAATCGACTTTATCCTCTCTCACAAACACGATCCCTGTGCTCCCGGCAGCTAAGGCGCCTGATCCAAGTCTGAAGATGTCTTGTTCAGGATAAGGCTTGACGGTCTCGTCGTTGTATTCACGCCAAGTGTTGTTCTGGAAGTCCTTGATGTAGATCAGGTAGTGACCTGAGCCCGTTCCACCACGGTGAACGAATATGGCGTGTAGGCGATAGCCATGATCTTGGTACTCTCTGAACACAGTATCGATGTCCGACTCAAGCTGGGTCATGGAGGCGCTAATCTCCTCGAGCTCTGACTTCAGCACTTTCGCTCGTTCATGTAAGTCCCATGACAAAGTCTCAGGTGGCGGTGTTGGAAGCGGGTCAAGCATCTGCTGCTCTACTCCATTCAAATAACTCTCGACGAACATCGCCGTCTCCTCCACCGCATTGGAAAGATCCATGTCCGCGATGTCAGTGACTTGTAGGTCCCTGCATCTTGATGCAAGACGTTGCAATTCTTGCTGCTTTGCCCACTGCGCCTGACGTAATTGTAGGAGCTTGTCTCCAGGCAATGTCTTAGTTGCCTCGAGATATCGGTCCAGGTATAGGACATCATCCAAACTTAGTTGAGCTGTGTCGCGGACCTGTTGCTTCTTCTCCTTGTTGAATTGTAGTCGGCGGACATTAACAATCTGTACTGGAGCAGCTTGTGCGATATACTCGTATTTGCGGTCTCCGCCTTCCAAGTCGCTGAGGCCGAAATCATCGTCGAGTGCGGCGTAGAGATGACGATCGCGTCCACCAGCAGATACCAAGTGATGGTTTCTATATTCATTTGTCTTCTCAACCTTGTCTGTTGTGTTTCTTACGATCGTCACATCGCTAAAGAAGAGGTTCTTGATAAGATCATCCTGCTCGCCGTCACGCAGGAAGCCATCGCCCTTGATTGCGCATGAAATGAGATCCATGATGTTACCCATAACTTCAGCAGCATCTTGCTGCCTAGCACTTTCGGCGATATGATCGTCCTTGGACTTTTCTTTCTCCTGTGCTTTCGGACGAGGAGGTATGGGTGGTGGCCGGGATGGAGGAGAGGGCTTATCAATCGTGTCATCAGGCTCATTAGCAGCTTGCACAGGGTCCTCGTTCTTCGTATGAACGCTGCCGCCTTCGTCGCCATCGGTCATGGTGGTATCGATAGGCGCCGCGTGGTCTTCGGTGGTTTGAGCTGTCTCCTCGTCCTTTGTCACAACCTTTTTGGCTTCAGCATCGGCATCCGGGCCCTTGGGTTCGGTTTCTGGGCTGTCAGTCTTGCATAATGCCAGTTCAGCAAGGTGCTTTGTTGGTAGGACATTGTCGGTAGGAGCTCGAATCATCAACTGAAACAGGCTCTGTAACTCGCGGACGAACTTTTGAGCCGTAGCTACTCGTTCTGGAGTGACAACTGCGCGACCGACTTTCTTGTTAGCCAGTGCTTCTGGTGAGGGATCTTGCTCGTAAGCTTCGAAATTCAGGACTAGCTCGCGCAAAGGCCTAATGGTGAATAGGAATTGGAGAACGCTGTTGAGGTAGCACGTGTTCCCGTTGTTGCGACAGCCCACAGGCCACGTTTCCAGAGGAAAGTCATTAACTCGTGATCCTGGCTCCTTAGGCCGTTCCTCTTTGTTGTTGTAATGCTGAGCCTGATCATGCTGGATGAGTGAAAAGGCTTTCTCCAGTTTGGCGATATCGCTCGGCGGAGCAACAAGCATTGAGCTTTGCAGGACTGATAAGTCGACGTTCTGTCTGTCAGACATGCCCGAAATTTCGAACAAAGCATACGCCTCGCTCAGGTCCATCTCGGGCTCGGTCATGGTTCCCTCATGCAAGAACTGCCGTAACCGGTCACTGTTTCGATGTTCGGCAATCACAGATACCGCTTTCCGCGCAGACTCTGCGCATGAAGGATTGTCTTGTGTCTAATCATTATTAGCGATGAGATGAGCGGGAGCTTGTCCAGGACCCACTTTAATAGCAAACATAGTCCGGACAAAGTCATCGGGCTGCGAATGATCTAGTTCGAGCCAAGACAAAGCTTCGTCGTACGTGTCGATCGATTCATTAGCTTCCCGTTTGATCTCCTCGCTTTTACGCGCGTTCCCAATTATCCGAAGGTGTCTGCGAATTTCTTCGCGCTGTGGCGGGGATATGTCAGGCAGACGGGACCTGGCCTGGTCAATGATGAACCTATCACTGAGCGTAGATCCATGCGCTGGTTCTAGTCCAAGTGAACGGTAAGCAGTCTCCAGATCGCGCCTGCTTGGGGTGTCCTGAGACGCGAGCACGGCTACTTCGTACTGTAAGGTGTCGCTATTTCGCCCCATAGCAATTTCTTGAAAGCACTCCAGATAGTAGGGTGCATTATCCTTGTCGACTTCACTCTGCCGCCGATATGCAAAGCTGATGAGTGAGTCCACAAAATCTCCGACTGCACCAAGACTTGCAAAATATCTATAATCATGTCAGACGTCACCTATTCTCATCGAGGTCAAAGTCTACGTACGGGTGGTCCTCTTCGGTCGTACTGCGTGTTCGCCCTGCCACCTTGTCGTCTGTATGACCGTTAGGAATAATCGAGCTGAGATGAAGATGAACATACAATCATGGCAAGCCAAGATCATCTCGATATCGCCTTGTGACGGAACGGGATACATTGGCTGGTGTCTAACGCTCTGACGTTCATTCTCAGGTACTGCCAGGATCATGGTGTTTAGCTCGTATCTAGCGTCCTGGATCATCGTCCGAAGAGACGCCCTGAGCGGGTCTTGCTGTTGATCGAGCTTGGGAAGATGCCAAGCCTCGACGTATTCTCCCTCCTCCTCTTCGCTTTCCTCGCGAGTATACTGAAAGCCCAGCTTCGTCAATATCGAGTCACAGTCTCTCCAGAATGTCTTGGCAAACTTTCTGTTCAATAAAGGAACTCTTGTCTTGCCAGGGGCTGGCGCAAGTGAATCTCTCAGGAACGTGTCGAGAAAGTCGGGCCCATCTACGCTCCGCGACATTGTCTCGCCTTCGCGCTCTCCTATGAGGCTACGAGCTTGCTCAAACCTTCTCCTCAACTGTGCTTTGTTCATCAACAAATCCTGATCGTGCTCTGTGAAATGTGGTGGCTTCATGTCTATGCGCACTGAGATAGAACATGGGCCCGCCGTGCAGCAAAAGTTGAACGACTTTGGAGTCCGCTGGCTGCCGAGTCCATTGTTCTCTTCATGATTGGCACCGTCGTAGACGAAATGGTGCAGCGGATATTCTGCGTTCTGCCTCCCGCACACCTGCCTCGAGAACCCTGGCTCCTTGAAGTTGACGATGACGTCGATGTGCCAGCGGCATTGCGGACAGTAGGATGCGGATTTGTAGCTCAGGGAGGAGTCTTCGCCACCAGCCATGGGGAGGATAGACTGCTCCACCTTCCTGACGAGCGCATGTCTGCAGTTTCCACGAGGAACGGCGGGGATACCGTTACGGCTCGAGTTGTGCTCTGGCGGGGCACTCGTCAGCAGGTTGCGGCCTGCGCGATCTTCGCGGCGAGGGTCGTAAGTGAGGAGGTCCTGGAGCAGCCGCGGCGCTGTCTTTCCTATGGTGACAGTCGCGGTTAGCAACGAACTCGACGGACGTGGGACGGACCATACCAGGCGCCATGATGGACACAGCTAGTAATGGTATGGGCAGCTGGAAAGTATCACAGGATGCAGAGGCGAACGCTAATTATAGTGGAGGGTGCAGATGCGGACACGATGCGGGCGGTGACAAGTATGGCGTCAAACGAGCAGGATGCGACTCGAGCAGGCGCATTGCAGGCAGCAGGCAGGAAGCGGGCGTTAGAGGCTTGTTGTAGTAATCATGGTGCGTGACAAACACCAGACAAGACTGCAGAGGTATTCGAAAGACTCAGGCGCAAGCTAACAGCCTCACCCGGCAAGATGGTGAAGCATGCAGCTTGTCCAGCTCCCCGTCTTGCGGCAATCCAAGACATGCATGGCAACAATGATGCAGCACCGCGGGCGCACCAATCCGGCCTAGCGTGCCAAGGCATGCTCCCAACTTCAACGACGTGCACGCCTATGTCGAGAGCTCCCAAGACGAGATACCCGCAGCCATTCCGCCCGCTATGGCCGACCAACAGCCAACGTACCATCCTCGGGATGCCCTGCACAACACGGGCAACGCCATGCTCCAAACTACTGCCGTTGGTGCCGTCATCGCCGGTGTGCAGAACACCCTCCGCAAACAGAACGTCGGAGCCATGGGCATCATCACTCGGTCGGGAGGCGTGCTCGCTCTTTTCGGTGCGCAGATTGCCAATTGGTAATTTGGAAAGCTTTTTGGAGCTAATTGCGCGACAGCCGGTGCTGGAGGTGCCTACCAGTTCACGCTCGACGCGACCGCCAACCTCCAACAGAAGGACGACTGCTACAACGAGTTTTACGCTGGATTTGCTGCCGGAGCGACCGCTGGTATCTTCAGTATGTGCGCATGAGCCTGCCGCATGGACAGAACTAATGGCATCCAGAGCGAAGCCTGCCTTTCATGCTCGGTGCGGGCATGTGTTTCGGAACGGGCATGGCAGCTTTCAGATACACCGCCGGTCTGCGCGGTACTTCGTCTGGCGAGGTAGATGACGAGGAGATCGAGCGAAGGGAGGCTATGAAGAAGCTCCGCCGACGACCATTGTCAGAGACTCTCGAGCAGCTTGGCGAGGGTCGCGGTAAGTTCCCTACGGGATATCACATGCTAGCATCTACTGACAAATCCAGGTATCTACGGTCCCGGATACGAGGAGAGGAGGCGACAGAGAATCATGGAGAAGTACGGAGTCGATGTAAAGGAAGCTCAGGCCTAGACGAAATCCGCTATACGCAACACGCAATTTCTTTGGAGTTCACAACAGAAGTAGACATCGAACCACAAGAATCGAGCACTTCCCAGCGACTGTACATATCACTTGTTCCTAGTTGAAAAATGGCAATCGACGATCAAAGTTGACTCTCTTTCGCAGTCTCTCAATCTGGAGATCGCACTAAAATATTCAATTGCTCGTGCTCTGCGAATTATTCCTACAGTCACGATCTAGAATAGAACGCTGGACGATAACACTTATTCTGTTGGGCGGACTACGAATTGGGAGCACATGAGATGCGGTACTACGGTGGACTATGATCTGTATGTGTGCTATTTCCCAGATGACTTTGATGTTATTCGCCGATTCCAGCGGCCTGAAAAAAGATAAAGCCGACGAGCTATAGCCTCGCTCAGATACTCGAGCTTGTAAGCTCTCCTACGAGGTCCTCAGCTGAGTAAGGCTCGAGACTGATTGGCCAGCATGTTGCAGGCCCAACACCACCATATCATCGGTTGCATGCCGGTGCAAGCATAGATAAGTGGCCTGTCGAGTATCAGTCAAGATCCAGACCCAAAGTTAGACTTAAACCTAAAGATTGAAGACCCAAAGTTATGATGCAGATACATTCATCAACCAACGCACGTGCGCCTGCAGGAACGCGCCCCGGGCCCTGTGACGCACTGCGGGGTAGCGAGGGAGCCGGGCCATACTTGCCATCCACCATTGTCGGCTATTGTCAGGAAAATGGCTGGCGCGTGAGCTCCTTCACTGCCTTCTTACCAGAAGCGGCTCGGCCGTCGACGATTGTTCCATGGCACTCTGCATGATGATGCAGTCGATCTCTCCCGTCGAGCTTCGACGCGCCGGTCGCGCTTTGCTCGCTCAAAAGTGCCCCACCATTCTGGTGAACATCCAATATATGTCGCGCGACCACGCGCTTTGCGAATTCATAATCCTACATTGCTGAACAAAGTTGTAACTCGCAACGCTAACACGAACTCAATCAACATCTTGCTCCCCTCTCCCCTCGAAGCTATGCAGGCGACTTCACAAACGCAAACAGAGACTGATTCAAAAGACCGCTTCTTTCGATACTTTCGGCATGAAGTCACAGGTAGCTGATATAGCACTTTTCGTGACATCTTGAACTGACCTTGAAAGCCCTCCAAGAGCAGATGGAGCGTCTGAACGGTATAGCAGTCGGCGGCGGCGAACGTAACGATGCTGTAGATCACTGCCTCGCGGGCATAGATCGCCTGTCGCATGAAGTGAAAGATGCCTCGAGCTACATTCCAGCATACGATCAGAAAACATACAGTGAGGTACGCCGTATAACCACACGAATTCCGATGTTCTGCGCACTGACACGCCCAGGCCATAAAAGCCCTCTCCGAGAAGCTACAAAACATCCGCCAGTCCTTCAACCCACCCAAGAAATTCGCCTTCAAAACCCGCAAGAACGCATCCGCAATTTCCATCTCCGACGCCGCCGAACTCGCAGCCTCACAGCGCCTACGCGCCCCAATCATCACCTCAGACACCTCCAACACAAACTCCTCCTTCGCACCGACACCACTCGACCGCCTCTCCCCCGGCGAGCGCAAAGAGCAAGAAGCAGCCCTCAACTTAACGCCGACACCCGCCCTGCCCCCCACCACCACAGCCAGCGAACCCCACCGCCCTTCCTTCTCAGACGCAACAAGCATCCACATCGCGAACCACACCGCCGTCTCCCTTTCCGTCCCCGCCTCCGCCTCCCACGCCACCAGCTCCGGCACGCTCTCCAACCTGCAATCCTGCACCGTCGACCTCTCGGCCCCGACAGCTTCCTCTCCCTTCCACGCCCTGTATCTCAAGAACCTGCGCGCCTGCACCATCGTCACTGGCCGTGTCAGCGGCGCAACGCACATCACCTCCATCACGGACTCGACGCTGTACGTCGCGACGAGGCAGTTCCGCATGCACGGTGGGCGCAACGTGGATGTGTATTTGCACTGTGGGAGCCGGCCGATTATTGAGGACTGTGAGGGGGTGCGGTTTGCGCCGTTGCCCGAGGGGGAAATGGGGGCCGAGGGGGTGGGGGCGAATATGTGGGATCAGGTGGATGATTTCGGGTGGCTGAAGGCAGAGCGGAGCCCGAACTGGGGGGTGCTGCCAGAAGGCGAGAGGGTGCTGCCGGTAAGGGAGGGGGCGTGAGGGCAAAATAGAAGTTAAGAAGGGATGGTGACCTGGTTAGGAGTATTTAGAAAGGAGGGGTTCTACTCAGCATGTTAAGAGACATAGAAGAGCTTATCAGAGCCACATGAATCGACCAAAATCCAACCAAATCAGGCAGAATATGTAGATGTTTTTACTCCATGTATGAATATCCAGTCACCCATCCATTGAATGCAATTATGCCATATCCAACACCGACCCCACGATCCAACATCAACATCAAATGCTACTTTGCTCTCCTCTCATCGCCCTGCCCAGCCCAGTCCCATATTCAAGCGCAGCACTACCCCGCCTGCTTATACCTGTTCCTTAACTCATCGATCTCGCGCTGGAACTTTTCCATATCCTCAAGGATATTGTTGGAGTCCTTGCGCTCCTCGCCCTCGCCATCGCCCTTGGCCAGCTTATCCTCCGCCTCCTCCCGCGGCGAATACAGCGCGTACTCCCCCGCCCCTTCGTCATCCGCAGGCACATACTCATGCCGCAGGGAGTGCTCGCTGGCGCCGCTGGCACGTCGGTTGTGGTCTAGGCTCGTGCGCCGCAGATCGGTGCTGGTGCGGCGGCTGGAGGGGGGTGAGGAGGTGGCGAGGGCTGCGAGGGAGGGGCGGGGCTGGTCGAGGCTGGAGCGGTTGGAGCCCGGGCGTCGGCGGGGTGGGGGAGGTGGAGGTGGCATGCCCGTGTGGGGGCTCTCGGTGGAGACGATACGGCTGTTTCTTTTGGAGGAGGTGCGGGAGGCGGGCGGTTCGGGTTCGTCATCGAGTGTGCTTCTGCGAGAGGACGGGCCGCGCGAGGAGCCTGTTGTTCGCACGGAAGTTGAGCGTTGAGGTAGCTCTGTGGATGAGGAGTTGGCACTCGATGCGCCCATGTCTGATAGCCGCGCTCCGCGTCTTGATGGCGGTGGAGGTGGTGGGGACTTCGTGCTTACGGCTGCGGTCGCATTGCTTGCTATTTCGCCGGGCGTGGGGCTCGCTGTTGAAGCTGGTACCTCGCTGGAATGTTGTGATGACAGCGTTAGCGAAGAGCTGCTCCTCGACCTCTGCTCAGCAGATGAATGTCGTAGCTGGCTCTGCCGGCGAGCCAGAGGTACCGGTGGAGGTGGTCTCTTCTGCCTGGAGTTTGACCGGCTCAAGGGCTCCTCAACGTTCTCAGCTGATGGCGATGTAGCATGCCATGTCTTTGCTGGTGCGTTGATGGATGGTGGCTGTGATGATGGTATGGGAGTCGGCGGGAGCGGCTTGCTCGTGTCTGACGTATTTCGCGATCTGGTTACGGGAGAAGAGGCTACTTCTGTCGCTGCAAAGCTGTCAAAAGATACCGTCTGGGGTTGTCGTGGTGACACAAGCTTGCCATGCCGACTGGCTGGCGCAGGTGGAGGCTTCCGCTTCGATCTTGTTCTCTCTGGAGTCAGACCAGCGACGCTGTCTTCGTCGGAGCGAGCCATCTCGTAGGACGTTCTTGGGGACTCGGTGGGCGCCTCCTGCGCAGGCTCAAGTAAAGACTGCCGTGATATTGATGATGCGTCTGTGCTGCTGCCGCTCTCGACCACAGCTGCATTTGCAGAATTCGGGGCAATCGGAGGCTGCGGCGCCTGTGTCGCTTGTCGTGGATATGGCCTGCCTGTCAAGAGCATGTTCTTGAAGCTCTCCACGTCAAGGGAAGCTCGGTTGTTGCTGTTGCTGCCTTGAGCCGCGCCTTCCCGGT
Source organism: Stagonosporopsis vannaccii (assembly GCA_028584115.1). NCBI lineage: Eukaryota > Fungi > Ascomycota > Dothideomycetes > Pleosporales > Didymellaceae > Stagonosporopsis > Stagonosporopsis vannaccii. Next base: position 209,112 of record VWXS01000023.1, read on the forward strand.
CCTCCCCACCTGCCCTTGATGGTTCCATGGATGCAAGCGTCTTCGCAAATGGATTTGCGGGTACTCCTGATGGTGACAACGCTGGGTAGCCCCTTCCAGAGGCAGAGTTGGAGCTTCCCAGGCTATCCGGTGCCGCCATGTCATAGCTTCGTCCTGGCTCACGAGTGTACGCACCGGGGGAAGGCGAGCTGTTCGAGTAGGCAGCAGAGGATGCTGGCGGTTGTGAACCCGCATACTGAGCCGCGGCTGGTTGTGGCGCAAAAAGGGTGCGTGGAGAATCATCTGGGCTTGAGATGTCCGGTTGCGGTGGGATGGAGATGGCGGTCGATTCTATGCGAACATGCTTCTTTGTCCTGGGCGGCGGCGAGACGGTATGGGCAGGCACTGTGTATCCATTACTCTACTACTGCCAGGGCAATCTGAAACGCAATGCAGCGGCATACCATCATCATCCTGGGTGCCAACCTCAGGCCTGCGTGATTCGGAACTGATGACGGAAGTCCGGGAAGATGGAGCTTGGTTGAGGGCGACGGACGTTCTAAATGGATTCCCAGAAGACATGGCGCAGTTATAGACAATGCATTGCTCTACGGACAGGGAGAAGCTCGAATGGAGCGGTGTGTGTAGTGCTGAACTTTGACGTTGTTGCAGCTGCTGATGCTTGGTCCGGCGAGGTCGATCACACCCGCCAATTGCTCTGGCGCAGATCTGGAGGGACAGCGAAGACAACCCCACCATCCCACAGCACACTCCACCTGTGCATCCCAACATCACACCGTGCCTGACGAGTAACGTTACTGGCGGCAGTCTCATATATTGATTGGTCTTTGACTTGCTGAAATTCAACTTGCGACCGAAAAGCCTCTCGAATGTGCGAATCGACTGCTCGGTCACCGTGGTAAGCCTCGAATACAACTCGGCTCACGGCTCACCCTGCTCCGGATCGTTCCTCAATCCACGTACACATGCCAGCCAGCTTCACTTTCAAAGTACTTGCGCGCAAGCTTTCCCCCACTCTCCGTCGGTTGGCTAAAAGCAGTGAGACGCTTCTCCACCGTCATTCCATACATGAAATCACTTCTTGTGCAGTCCAGTAATTTCCGCGCAAGGCCCTGCTTCCGGAACTGATTTGACACCCAGATCCTGGAGATGCCAAGGAGCACTGTGTCTGCTGCTGTGCTCACAGAGATAGACGAGCTCTGAGACTCGTCAAGGGTTTGCGTCTGCGTCTGCGTCTGCTGCTCAGCTGCCTGGTCCTGCGCCAATACAGTAAAAGCTTCCCGAATCCTTTCGGCTACACATGCTGCCACACACTTCTGGCCGCGGATGTAGAGGTAGACCTTGAATCTGTCGCACTTCCCCGTCGTTGATGCATCGTTTTCAGACGATTCTGCCATCGCAGCAAACGTTGTCTGACTCCAGAGGTCTTCGTCGTCAATAGACACAGCCGCCAGCTCTGTATTGACAACCTTCAGAACGTCGCTCGCCTTGTTCCGGAGCGCAAGTGCATCTCTCCGCCCCACGACAGCGATGAAGCTGCCCTCGCCCCCGTTCCAGATCTGCTTCTGCCGCAAGCGCTCGACCATCGCTTTCGTGCAGTCGACACCGCCAAAGTTCATCGCGTGAAACTTCTTATGCAATGCCGCATCCTCGGCACTCGAAGGTATGTATTCCATGCCGCATGTCTTGCAGGCCTTACGGTGCTGTCCAACTAGGTCGAGCTGCATCTGCACCATGCGCTTCTTCTTCGGCGGCAGCGGCTTGGGTGGGCTTTGCGCATTTTGATTGCGTTCGGACAACACTTCGGGCGCAGAAATGCTGTGCTTGAGCTTTCGCCTGAATAGTGAAAACACCGGTCGTCTCTTTGAGTCTGGCGGTGGGGAGCTCTGAAGCGCTGGTGATGAGGGAGGGGATGATCGTGTTGCTGGATCCGAGGTCGGTAGCGATGGTTGTGGACTGGAGCTTAGCGGCGCAGAGCTTACACGAGCTGGCGACAGTGGTTCTACAGGCGATCTGTGTGCAGGTGTTGTAGAGGGCGAAGATGCACTCTCGGCGCGTTCGACGCGTCTGCGCTTAGTGGGCGGTTCTTCATCATAGAGCGGCCGTTTTGTCTGTCGCGAGTAGGTCCTCACCACTTTTCTAGCATACCGTTAGCTGCGTTGCGATCATGTGCATGATATGCACGCACTTGAAAGAGGTAGGGAACATAATTGCGTTGTTCCATAGCAATGTAAATGATGTTGATGCACACACGCGTCGAGGACGTGTCACGCGCTAAAACTCAGGGTCGTCCCCGCAATCAGCCTCAGACGGCACGCAACTGAAGAACCATTTCTACTTTTGAGCCTCAAACCCATCCAGAAGCTTATTTCCACTGGTTGCTAGACAGCTGGGTTGATGTGGATCCAGTTGCACTTAAGGCAGCAATCGCGCCATGCAGATACGGAAGGTGGTTAGAAACGCCCCATAGTGCTTACTGCAATGCTTCGTGATGCCATTGACTCAAAAAGGGCGCCGTACGATACATTAAGCCCATGACTCAAGACACGACTCTAGAATATATATGAACATGAGCAGGTCAGCCAAGAGGTCCAGCGCATTGTTTTGTCTTCCGAAAAAGAGTCTCTCCTACTGACACCAGCTCGATTTCCGTATAACACACCACAACGCTGCACATCATCTTCAATAAGATACACCACTGGCTCTCCCACCTTACGATGGCCGCCCAACCGACTCCCGCGCACCCAGCCACCATGGAGGCACAACTCAAAGCGCAAGCCAACCCAGCAATCCCAACTTCAGCAGCAGCAGCACCAGATTCTCCACTCCCGGCACCAATCTTCACCACAGCACGCCTCGTCGTCCGACCTCTCCACCCCCAAGACGCCCCCTCCATGTCCCACAACGCCAACAACCTCGCAGTAACAAAGTACATGTCCCTTGCCTTCCCGTCGCCCTACACGCTCGACAGCGCAACCACCTGGATTAGCATGAATCTGACACCACCAATCCTAAACTGGGGAATCTGTCTCTCCTCCTCGCCCACGACGATTATCGGCGGCTGTGGCCTCAAACCGGGGACAGATGTGCAGGGCCACGGTGCAGAAGTGGGGTTCTGGATTGGCGAGGCGTTTTGGGGCCAAGGGCTTGTGACGGAGATGTTGGAGGGGTTCGTGCGGTGGTTCTTTGAGAGTGAGGAGAGTAGGCTTGCGAGCACGGAAGGAGGAAGGTGGACGAGGTTGTGGGGTGGGGTGTTTGAGGGGAATGCGGGAAGTATGAGGTGTTTTGAAAAGTGTGGGTTTGCGAAGGAAGGCGTGTTGAGGGGAGCGGTGGAGAAGGATGGGCGGGCAAGTGATTTGCATTTGTTTGGGCTGTTGAAGGAGGAGTGGGAGGAGAGGGTGAGGAGATAGTGAGGAGATATTAAGATTTAGGGACCGGGTTTTGCTATGTAGGCTTGCAGCTGCATGAGTAGAAGCTCTACAGGCGCGTTGTGGCGTGCGCGTTTTATCGCGACACATCTTTGGCCCGCATATTTACTCTTCGGCCCTTCAGTCAGCTCCCTCGCCATCTCTGGTCCCAGCAGGTCCGTTAAACTGTACACCGCGACTTTGTGTCCGCGCCATGTCGTCGTCTTGAATTCAAGCTCTGGGAACTGTAGTCGGGGTTGCATATGCGGCACCAACGGCTGGTACCAGTACGGCGCTTTGTGCGTCACGTCTGGCGAGCTGTGGGGGTCGAAGCGGCTACCAAAGTACAGGCCGAAGTAGCTCGCCCACTTCTCTAGTTCGGCGCTGATGGCTTCACAGCGGTCTTGACAGTCGTCGGCGCGCGTGCGCAGACTTCCAAAGATCAGCACGGTGCTCACATCGTCTACGCTTTCTATGTCCTCGGTACGCGGACTCGCAACAGGGATCAGGCGTCCCCGAAACGAAAAGTTCCAAGCCAAGCGATCCACGACGCGTTTGCGCATCAGGGCGAGAATAAGCTGCGGCATGTCCTCCCGCCATACCATCTTGTCCAATTCGCCCGGGCGCATCTTGTCTAGCAACCGTGGGAACATCCATCCCTTCTTCTTACCGGTCTGCTGAGCGATCAGCTCTCGGCTTGAGAAGCGCAGGGACATGCCGAGATGGCTCTCGTCAGTGGTCAATGAGACAGGGAGCAGCCACGGATTGCCGGTTGTGGGGTGTGGGCGGACGTGGAGTGAGGTGAGGAGTGCAGAAGGCAGATAAATCTGGTTTAAGCGGCATTCGCGAACAGGAGAGGCGAGCGCATGTGCTTGGAGGAGTTAGCAGCTGTGGATGCTGAGCATGTGTGCGGCGCACCAAACGGGTTCTCCCACAGCTTGCGCTGGAAGGGTGTGAAGTCTGCCAGCCTTGGCTTTTCCTTCTTCTGCTCGTGACGAGATCGACTGTTCAGTACTACCAGGTCCAGCAACGGTGGCAGCGGGAGGTCTTTGTGGCCATTCTTTCTCTTGCGGACCGTGCGAGGGCCATTTTCCTGCATAGGTCCTAGTTCGCTGCCTCTCAGCGGGGTGACATGGGCAGCGTTGCTCTGGCGCTGAGCAGTGGAGATGCTCCTAGCTTGGCTCGAACGTGATACCAGGCGACGCGTCCATTGGCCTGGCATCAGTGGGGAAACGCGGGTGCGGAGGTGACGTGAGGAAGTTTGGCAGCTCCCACGAGACGGACGCGGCCTCGGGAGCTAGCCTAGTCACTTGGCAGCATGGAGCTCCAGCAGTACGCTGGCAGAGAGCTGCCCAGACACATATACACCATGACCACCTTATTACGGAGAGCAGCACGACCAAGCGCCTTCACAGGACTATGTAGGAGCGGCACGCGGTCTATCTCGAGCCAATTCGGCTTCCCTACCGGCTACGTGCCTCCACAGCAGCTGCATGCGCCGCGGGCTGCTGCACTCCCGATCCCTTATGTGACCGAGACAGTTGTACGTATCTTTTCGTCTGTCAGATCAAGCTAAGCTGACTATACAGGGTGGAGGGTGGAAAACTTCCGACATCTTCTCGCGTCTGCTCCAAGAACGCATCATCTGCCTAAACGGCGAAGTTGAGGAGTCTATGTCCGCCATGATTGTCGCCCAGCTGCTTTTCCTCGAGGCCGATAACCCGGAGAAACCCATTTCGCTTTACATCAATTCGCCTGGTGGCAGCGTGAGCGCTGGCCTTGCCATCTACGACACAATGAACTATATCCGCTCCCCAGTGAGCACAATATGCATGGGCCAGGCAGCGTCTATGGGATCGCTACTGCTGTGTGGCGGAAAGGCAGGGCAGAGGTACATTCTGCCACATGCAAGAGTTATGATCCACCAGCCAAGCGGAGGATACTCAGGAAAGGCGAGTGACATCGCTGATCACGCCAAGGAGATCTTGAGAGTGAGGGAGAGGTTGAATAAGATCTACCAGACACATTTGACGAAGAAGAGGAGTTTGGAAGAGATTGAAAAGTTCATGGTCGGCGACTACTTCATGGACGCACAAGAGGCGGTCGACTTTGGGATTGTTGACAAGATACTGGAGAGGAGAGAGGATGTAGACAAGGATTAAGGGATGGAGCTGAGAACGCAGACCGGCAAGCTGCCGTCTATGGTTCAGTTTGGCATGACCAATAAGAAGACATGGATCATCATCATGAATTCCTTCCTTCCGATGAGTATATCCCGGTGGAAGGATCTGGATATGCATCGGAAGGTGACCTCGAATGAGAGCCCATCTGAGTTCTAACATGGTGATTGACACGGCATTGCTTCATACAGATCTGTGAGTATTCGAGGGGCCATCAGAACCGGGAAGCGGGTTTTCAAAGTTACAATACGCTTGCCCACAATGTGTCTTCGGACCCTCTAAACGGCAGTATGCGCGCGTGACTGCGCCTGTATCTCTCTTTCACCTCTAGGCTTACGCGCCGCTCAACCCCGCAGCATCCCTGCTAGCTCAGCCGTGCCACCTCGCCCGATTCGTACCTTCCTGCAGCCCAGTCGTTGCTGATAGCAAACAAACCTCTCACCTCGAACCTATCCATTTGCACGCCGTTCGCCCCTCCCTGACGTGGACTCCGACACAAGCTTGGATATGTTGTGCTGACCATCGGCTCCTTCAGAATGGACATTTTCATCCAAGATGTATGTATACTCTTCCTCAACATCTTGTTTCACTATTGTACTGCTGTAGTGCGAAATGCGAATAGGGTTTCTCTCACTGCCCACGATGGGTCGACCACACAGTATCACCATGCTAACAACTCCTGGTACGGCTAGGTCCCAAGTGACATCAACCATGTACAGCTTCGAGTCTTTCTCAAAGATAAATTGGCACGGTTCGACATACTTGCCTTCGATATATACAAGAAGACTGGAAATATGTGGGCGATCGCCACCGTGGCAACAGAAGTGAACGGCACTCGCTTCATCAAACACTTCCAGATCCAAGAGAAGCTGCTTCTCAACGGCCGCCAGCTTAGATGCAAGAGAAGCAACAGAAAGGCAGAAGCACTCAAGATCATGTCTCTCCTAGACAAAGAGGAAGAGATGAAAAGGAAATTGCTCAAGACATCGTTACCCAAGCCTCAGCTATCCCGACCGCACTTCGACTTTACTAACATGATGACTGGTGTGTGGAATTACAACGCCCTTGGTAAGCTGGTCTTTGACCAGAAGTATCAAGATCATCGCCGCGGCACTGTGATCTTTGGCAAGACAGCACTCGTGATCTATCTCAAGAGCCAAAAGGACGTCACGACTGCAAATGACTACAATTGCAGGATCGACATCCCATACGGCATTTTGGAACATACAATTCCTTCGAATGACAGGGGAGGACAGGCTTCTTTAATACTGACTCTCAAGTCGCCACCAAAGATGTACAGGATTACGTCGACTAGTAGCCTACATCTTTACACAGGTCTAGAGCCAAGCCTGACGCCACATATGCCTGATATCAGTGCGCTTCTTCTTGGACTAGTACCGTCGCGTCAGCGAGAGCGTCCACTGCATCGAATCTGCGCACTGCAGCTCTACCACAACTATAGTGCAGCCTTATGCATGGTCTACAGGATACAATTCTCGACCATCCAGACTATGAGGTACGCTTGGAATTTCGTCCGAGATTTTGCAGTTTCTGGCATCGATCTATGGAGAATATCGATTCCCCAAGTCAGGACGCAAACCATTGAGAGGGACTGCAAAGATTTGGAAGCCGCTCTTACCAGCGTCGTCGGGACGCACATCAGCTTTGCTGTTGCGTATCAGATGATAGCCCTTGTACTTGAAGGCACAGTAAGGCCTGCGCATATGGAGGAACTGATACCTGGAGTTTGTAGTCTTGCCAAGCGTTATGGCTCGACGACGACTGCGGCTGGCGTTAGTACTCTAGCACACTTGGTTCCAACGCCAACCCCGAACAACAACGGAGAGGACTACCGCACAAAAGCACTGATCGGCATGGTTGAAACAAACATCATAGAAGCACAAGCAAACCCCAACAGCGCCTCAAGCACATTGAAGCGTAAGAAACACCAACATCTTGCTTTGACATACAAAGCCACCGTTACCCCAACTGGTGTTGTTCTTCGAGGACCTGAGTGGGGTGTAGCAAACCGTGTCCTTCGCAGATATGCAAAACATACAGAGTGCTTCATGAGGGTATTTTTCGCAGATGAGGATGGACTCTCTGTGTTCCACGATCCGCGATCCTCGCAAGAGGAAGTTTACACCCGATTCAAAGACGTCCTCCGTCATGGAGTTACGATCGCTGGGCGCACATTCGAGTTCCTAGGTTTCTCCCACGCATCGTTGCGATATCATGCGGCTTGGTTCATGTCTCCATTCGAAGAGAACGGAGCTACGGTCCGCGCAAAGAACGTCATTCAAGCTCTGGGTGATTTCAGTAACATACACTGCAGTGCCAAATGTGCAGCTCGTATTGGCCAAGCCTTCAGTGACACAGTCCATGCGATTCGTGTCCCAGACGATGCATTTGTTATTGAAACAAAAGACGACATAATCAAGAACGGTCGCACGTTCTCGGACGGCTGCGGTACCATCTCTGAGGCTCTCTTGCAGAAGGTTTGGCGTTCTTTGCCACCAGATCGCAGGACCAAGGCGCCGACGGTTCTTCAGATCCGGTACCGAGGAGCGAAAGGAGTAATTTCGCTCGATAGCGCTCTGCTTGGAGAGCAACTTCACATTCGCAAGAGTATGACAAAATATGTCGCTCGCGAAGGCTGGCGAGACCTTGAGCTCTGTGGTGCAGCGTACAGACCATTGAACATGTACCTGAATCACCAATTCGTCAAGATCCTAGAAGATCTTAGTGTACCACTACAGAGCTTCTTCTCGGTACAGGACAATGCTCTTCAAGCCCTGGAGATGGTCGTCCAACACCCTCTCAACGCCGCTTCTTTCTTAGGCATGTACGGACACTTGATTGCAATATAGCAAACACTAATGATCTCATAGAGCAAGCAAATACTAGTGTTCATGCCAAGATTCCACGACTGATCCAGCTGATGCATTACGTCGGACTGTCATTTCAAACAGACAGCTTCTTGACAGATGTGGTCGAGATCGCGGCAATGTCGAGCCTTCGAGATATGAAGTATCGGGCGCGGATTCCGATTGAGAAGGGTTGCGTCCTATATGGGATCATGGACGAGACTAATACACTAAAGGAAGGTGAGGTATACATTGCAACACAGCTCCCAGATGACCATGGTGAGTGGCAGCATTGTGTTCTCAACAAGAACCGCCTTGCAGTCACGAGGGCGCCAAGCCTTCATCCTGGCGATATACAACTCGTCAAGGCCGTAGACGTGGAGCGCGATAGCCCTTTGAAGGAGTTGCGCAACTGCATTGTCTTCTCGCAAAGAGGCGAGCGAGATCTCCCTTCACAGCTCAGCGGCGGGGATCTAGACGGTGATTTATTCCATATTTTTTGGGATGAGCGACTCGTGCCCACCTTTGCCCACCCTCCCGCTGACTATGCGTCCACTCCGGCTCGAGATCTTGGGAGACCTGTCAAGGTTGATGACATTGCAGACTTCTTCGTTGAGTTCATGAACATGGATTGTTTGGGTGTTATCTCAAATAAGCACAAGATTAGAGCCGATCGCAAGCCTGACGGGACATTGAACACGGAGTGCTTGATGCTCGCACAACTTGCATCCGATGCTGTCGACTTCAGCAAGTCTGGCATTCCTGTAAGTCTTGAGCCAAAATGTTGTTTTGGTTGTTAACAGTGCTAACCGTGGCTACCGTCAGGCCGATATGTCCAAGGTGAGTACTATACCATTGGAATTACATGACGCAACAAGCGTGTGTTGTCAACAAAGTGGTATCAAAGTCGTGTACCTTACTGACAACAATGATAGATACCTCCCGGTGTAGACAGTGTCAGACCGGACTTCATGGCTCCTGGCCGCACTCTTGTTATAAATGACTTGGGCACCACGGAGCTCGATGAACCTGAAGGAGATGACATAGATGATCCAGATAGTCTCAGCGTCCTCGATCCTGAAAAGGCTCGGTGAGTATTCTCTAGCCTGTGAGCAACGATCTGCTAATCAGTATCGAAGGATTCGGTATTACAAGAGTACGAAAGCGCTCGGGGAGCTCTATCGCAGAATTGACGAGAAGAAGTTCTTCACCCAGATGAGAGACAATTTCCAAAAGTTTCAACAAGCTATGCAACGCGAAACGCTCCTGCAGAAACTGGAACAATACATCGACCGCGAGACGTCTGGTATCCAGTGGACTCATCACCACGGGTTTGCTACAGAACTACGAGAGGAGTAAGTCACTCACAAAAACCTGTACTGCCTATCCGCTGATCTCGATCAGATACGAAGATAACATGGTCGACATTATGTACTCGATGCGACCTCACCGTGGACAACTCTTGACTGAGCTGGAGGTCTTCTCCGGCAACATTCTCGGTAAACATGACCGAAAGCCTACGAAGCACATGCGCGAAGCCAACAAAGAGGTCCAGGAGCGGTTTGATCGTGACGTTAGCGATATTGCTAGACGGATGGTCCGCGGCGATGGGGACTGGGAAGGCGCGGATGATCCGGAAGCGTTGCCGCGTGCGATTGCTTGCTTCAAAGTGAGCCTGGAGACGAAAGGTTGGGAGAATCAGGTCATGTTGAGGAGCTGGAAGTACGTCGCTGCAGCTGTGTGCTTGGAACAACTGAATGTGTACAAGTATGGTATGCTGAGGCCGTTGTAAGCCGACTGAGATGAGAGCAGCAGTAGAAAGAGAGCACTCGGCGTGCAATAAGTTGTAAGTCGTTGGTACCTGTGCCTACAAACACGCACGTGGCCAAAACAGCTTGCGGGATACAGCAGGAGGACATGACCGTACCACAAGACGAGAAAACGCTGCGTATACATACAACAAGGACCAAATTTTACGTAGACGACTATTCTCCATCCTCTTCCTCCAACTGTTTAACATCTTCCTTCTTCGGCCTCGCCTCCTGCTTGCGATACAGCGTCGCCAGCTCCTCCGCCTCAGTCGCCTCATCAACCCCCTTGTCCTCCCTGACTCTCAGAAATCGCGGAAACCTCGTACTCAACCCCCTCTCCTCACTCACCAGCCCAATAGCCGCCGTGTACGTCGGACTCAGCGTCAGATCTGCGAAAGCCACCTCCCACACCTCCTGCGGCTCGAACCACACAGCGGGCCACCCCGCGCCGCCATTGTACTCGACATAGTGCGGTTTCACGCCCAGCGTGGTCGTGCTGTCCGGATCATCGGGGTCGTATTTCGCGCGGTTAGCTTTGTAGAACGCGTCGGTGAAGCCGGACATGCATTTTGTGACTGCGTCGAGGGTGCCGGTGCTTTCGTTGCGGATGGCGAGGAGGATGGGCGACCACCATGCAGCTTTTCGACCAGAGCCGTGGAATGCGCCGATGGGGATCAGGTCGAGGGTTTCGGACGTGGTGGAGTAGTCTTTTTTTACTTTGAGCCACGAGTCGAGACGCTTATCGGGCTCGTAGGTGGAGAGGAGGGCTTTGCGCCGGCCCGACTTTTTGGGCTCGTCGGGATCGGGGTCTGTATCTGCATAGGTGTTGGTCACTTTTTTGCCTTTAGGTTTTGAGGGCATTTTCTTCTTAGGCGTGGGCGGAAGAGAGGGCGTGCCGTCTTCGTTCAGCTCGTCAAGGAGGTCGGGGTTAGGCAGGTTGTCAAGGACTTTGACCATGATGCCTTCGCATTTCAGCTCTAGTGCACTTTTGAAGAAGTCGGAGACGATTTCCGTGTCGCTGGATGTTGCGTCGAGGCTCTTTACCCAGGTGAAATGATGGGGGATTTCGACAAAGAGGCTGCGCAGCATATCTCTCCTTTCCCTGAACGGGCGATTGAGAAGCTCTTCGCCGTTAAGATACATCAGATCGAAGGCGAAAAGGCAGACGTCGATTGTGACAGCGCCAATGAGGACGTCCTTCCGAGCGCGATTGGCGAGTGTCTGGAAGGTCTTGAGTTCGCCAGACTCGCGATCCACGGCCACAACTTCGCCCTCAAGAATGAAGCTTGACACACCCTCACCTCTGATCTTCGGCACCAGCGCAACCAGATCCGGATATTTGTCCGTCATGACTTCCAAATGTCTTGAGAAAATCGTCACCTTGCCTTTCTCGTCGCAGTGCACTTGCGCTCTTTGTCCGTCATATTTGTACTCACAGCTGAAGTCTCGTCCTTGCAATTTGGTAAGCATCTCGCCCAGGTCACGAGTGATGCTACCCAACATAGGCCTGAGTGGTATGTGCATAGCCAATCCGCACCGAAGAAGTAGCTCCTCCCCCACACCGATGTCCAACAGCGCAGGTATTAGATCGTTGTAGTTTGGCCGTCTGGCAAAGCATGCTTTTACAATCTCCTCGTTTCTGCTGTAGATTTCGACAAGATCTTCCTTCTTCAATTTTGTGAGGTCTTTTGGATCGCGGGTTTCGAAGTCAGCATTTGGCGGGCGCGATAGCAGAAACGCGCGTGACAACGCAATGAGCATAGTCGTCTTGACTGCGCCGATTCTCAGATGCTGCACTAGCGTCCTAACAATATATCGACTCTCTTCTGCACCCCGTGCATCTTGTATAAGCCTCTCGACAATCCTCTGTTTAACCTCTACACTGCCATTGCCTTTGCTGTTCGCGATCTTGACAAGGGAATCAAATACACTCTTGATGGTTAACGGCTTTGGTTTGCGCAGCGTGAAGGACTGCCGTTTCTTGGCCTCGAATGCCACATCTCCAGCATCTCCATACTTATTGTTGAGTGTTCTTAGCCCAGCATTGTCCAACCCACAGACTTTTTTCAGTGCCTTTGAGATTGCTGAGCCGCCCAATCCAAGCTCAAGGTCGATGTATGGAGGTGATATTGAATTGGTCGCAAGCCATACTGCAGGTAGCAGGCTTCCTGGGTCGCTTTCGATGATCGTTCGTAAAAGGTTGACGACTGTGTCTACGATCTTGATCCGGCTGGTCGTGCTATTGACTAAGATGAAGCATCTTGTCAGCAGCGCATAGGTCGCACGTCCACCATCTGTATTCCAATGCTTCTGCAAGTCAGGTATATATCTTGAGGGATCGAATTCGAGCGGGCTCTGATCGAAGGGTATGTTCGCGGTTGTGGTGTCTTCTTCGGTCGCGGTGGACTGCAGCGAGAGCGTGTTCGGCCTTAGTTTTGGCGCCACCGACTCAATAATAGGTAACGCAGTTTCAGTGGAAGTCGCGTCTTTACCATTCTCCTCTATGTTGCCATTGACCTCGGCCTTGGCTGGTGGAGTAGGATCTCTGTAGAGCTCATTCGAAGTTGACGATTCCTCAGCTTTAGGCTGTACCTGTGCCTGTGACTCTTCTCGAGCCTCCTTATCCCATTCTTCTTGCAATTTTCTGGCATACTCTTCGTCTGTCAGGCTCGACGGGTCTACAGGAAGGAGGGCATCTGATGCATTTGTGGTTGTCGCCTCGTTCGCACCCGCAGCGGCTTTGGCGGTCTGTTTGGCGAAAAAGAAGTCTAGTTTGCGCACTGGCTTACTTGACCCATCGTTCTTCTTGCGGCGCTTTGATGGGCTATCCATCATTCACGGTTGCGAATGGTTAAGGAAGCTGCGGCAGTTGCTACTTGGGTTCATTCACGTCCATGACGTATCTGAGGCGCTTGGGCCAAGTCGCGTCGCGTTGTCACGTTTTGGCGAAGCTGCTCGACTTCGTATTCTTTCGCCCATCAAAGCCATTACGTCCTTTGACAAGCAGAGTATATCGTGCCTAATGCTCTCCCATAAACGTCTTGTTCCCGAAATAGAAAACATCGCCGCCCTCCAAGACTGACTTCGGCCACTCATGATCAGCCATCCTGATGATAACATCCGCCTTCAGCAACTCTCCATGATCGGAACTCCCACTGCAAGCGTAGCTCCTTAGTCATCATAATTGAGAGTGCCATCTGACTCGCGTGACCCTGCGTGTCGATCAGAGTAGTCGCCTTTGCCAGTATCGCATCGGGCGCGCTTGGATGAGTATCTGTCCGCCCGGGAGCCTGTCGGTGCTTGGAAGTTACCCCAGACAAGGCTTGACGTATCATCTTGATCTCGATTCGGGTCGTTGACCGCGCGCTTGCCATTATAGAGCCCGAACTCGCCACCGCGCTGTGTGCCACCCTGTTGACCGAACAGTTGGTCGCCCGCATCGTACTTGCCTGCGACCTGTGATTAGTTTGTGAATGACAACAGCAGGAAGAGCCTGACTTACACAGTAGAAGGCCAGTATCGACATGTAGACCGTGGACGATGGCACGTGCGGCTGCGAGTGGGCATTCGGCGACCGCTTTGCGTAGGATCTTGGTGGCTTCGTTATAGGTGCACACAAGAATGGCGGCAAATTTAGCCTCTGGCTCACAGCAGGCGACTACGACGTCTGATTTGTCCATCAGTACAGACGTTTAATGATCGGACAGGATAATCGAACCATAAAATTTGAATTTCTCAGAGCCGTAGAGAATCTTCGCGTTGCCCAAAGCCACCAGACGTAGTTCGTGAAGGATCTCGAGCTCTCGATGTCAGTACCGGTTTCTGGGTGTCAAAGCAGCATTTACGTACTTTGCTCTGACTGTTTAGCCAGCTACCTGGTGAGATGCTTGTCGCGCCGTTAAAACTTGCTAGCCCATCCACACCAACCGATGCCGCTTGCACCATTAGTTCATTGGCGTCATTCATGGTTGGAGATTTGTCTTAGAGCCCTTCTTAAAGTGTCGTTTTGACCAAAGTCAAGCTATCATATGAGGAGGCCTAATGAGTTGAAGCGGGGCCGTTAAATAGAGGGAGATGTTAGTGGTTTGCTAGCAACCAGCACGCTCAGGTAAAGGTGGCCTGAAAGTACGTTGGCTACGGAACCATTGCTTTTTCCTGGAGAGCGGCGAATGCAGAAGCGATTGGACACACGGCAGCGTTCGCTCTAGTACTTGGGCATCAGCAACACACGGATAAGAGATTGACTGCGTTCTATTGCCCCATACGAAGTGAGATGCGTTTGGCTTAGAAGAGCTAACACGTTGGGAAGAGCCTTTCTCGACATATCTAGGTGGTGTTATGGTTGAGTACACTGCTCCTTCTCCCTGTACGTGCATAGGCTTCAGGCTCATGCTGCCTCGCCGACCACTGATCAATAGCTACCGCTAGTCCTCAATACGAAAAGTCGTGAGCTCGGTGTTCATTACTGAGGAGCCACTCAAGAAGGCTTCATAAGTTTCAGAGCATTGAACCATAGTGACTCGCTAGAAAGTTGAGGTTTCTCGAACTCCTGATCCAAGCTTACGTGGAAGGTGTGGTTTCACGGCTTAGTTCTCATTAACAAAGTGACTCTACCCATGCATCCAACCCTAAGGAAGAGTCCATAGCATGGATCAGAAATTGGAAAATGATTAATTGTTGCATTGAAGCGCGTCTGTGAAGCTGTGACTGCTCTTGACTATGCAGCTCTTACACCCTAGGAACCTCACTGACCTTTCCTTGGACGATATCGTTCATGATCCTTTCCTTGCGCTGCTCTTCCTCAACGCTATCGACGTCCTTGAAAACTTGATCCATCTCTTCGAGTGATTTGCCTGCCGTCTCGGGAATGCAGAAGAATGTAAAAACGAACGCGAGGGCACAGAAGACAGCAAAGAAGGTGTATGCACCATAGCCGGTATTCTGGACGAGTGGAGGGGTGATGAGACCCTGAGATATGTTAGTCTAACCCAGGTTTGAAAATCTTTTCTTTCCAATCGACTCACAATGATAAAGTTGTTAAACCAATTGCTGCAAGTCGACAGTGCAACACCCTTTGCCCTCAAACTTGACGGGAAAATTTCACTTGGCATTGCCCATGGCACAGGTCCCCAGGTCGCGCCGAAGCTGAACATGTAGAAGAAGAGGAAGGCCACTGCGACCCATCCTTCCGTTGCATAGTCTGACCAGCGACCGCCAAATTTGCCCGCCAGGACCGCGATGATCAGATGACAGATGAACATCAGTGCTGCACCTGTGAGTAGCAAAGGGCGGCGTCCGAAGCGGTCCATTGTCCAGAGCGAGGTGATAACGCCGACGAGCTGGGTGCAGTTGATGATCCCGGATAGAAGAAGTTGCATCTCGTAATCTTGACCGAGCGTTCCGAAGAGAGATGGAGAGTAGTAGATCAGTGCGTTGATACCCACCTACACATTTTTAGTTAGATAAGATGTCACAGTGGTTTATTTCACATTGATACTCACAAATTGTTGGAAGAACATGATGCCCACACCGACGACTGTGCGCTTCCAGCATCCACGGCGGAAACAGTCGCCCCAAGATGCAACCTCAAGTTTGAAATTGCTGGCGCGGCTGCCATCTTGCAAGTTGGGATGCCTCTCGCGGTTGACTTCTGTTGTGAATGCAACTTCGGCACGGATTTCGAACCATTCTCTGTATACCCTCGAGTCTGTGGTGGGCAGACTGCGCAACTTGGCTAAGACTTCAAGCGCCTCATCATCGCGACCTTTGGCGCACAACCAGCGGGGAGAAAAGGGCAGAAAGACGATACCAGCCGCGAGAATAAGACCGGGGATCATCTGGATGAGGAAAGGGAGCCTCCATGACCATTCGCCAGCCATGTAACGGGTACCGTAAGTTGTCCAGAAAGCGATGACAATGCCGAAGACGATGCTAAATTCCTGCAGGACGAGGAGGGTGCCGCGAATCTCGGGAGGGGCGATCTCGGATATGTAAAGAGGAGCAATGGTCGCCAACCTGATGTCGTCAGTATTGAAAGTGCAATAAGATATTGTTAGGATGTGGGACTTACGCGCCAATACCCATACCACCAATCAGCCGACCAACTGTAAGCATGCCATACTCGACAGCGGCAGTCTGCAAGATACTTCCAATTGTAAAGACAACAACAGCTACAATGATTGAATACTTCCTGCTTAACTTGTCTGCGAGGTAGCCAGCGAACAAAGCACCGATCAGAGCTCCAAGCTCAAGCATGGCGGTCATGAGCCCCTTCCAAAAGCCTGCTCCAGAAGCTGTGTCCGAGACTCGTGGGAATGTATCGAGGAACTGGTCCATGACTAAAGTGACAGAGATGACACCCTGATCATAACCCTGAAACCCGTTGTTAGTGCTTGTCTGACGTTGACCGATTAGACGCATGGTGTAAGCCTGGGTACTTACGAAAAGCAGGCCACCGATGGTGGCAAATGTTGCACACATGGCAACATAATGATTCGAGAAAAGCCCTTTGAGCCCTATAACCAAATCAGACATCATCCATAATGCTGCAACCACAGCGTGTGGCAAGCAAAACGTACCTCCAGGTCCATAAGGCTCCCTCACCGCACCAAGCAACTCTACACCTGTCTCACCCCGCATCATCCCTTGAGGGACCACCTCGTGGTGGAACTGGGTTGGCGCCGCGTCGATGGCGTCCGTTTTTGTTTCTTTCATGGTCGACATTGCTCACTGAAAGACAGTTGAAGAGGTCCAAGCTAATGGATGAACATCTGGATGGAAGGAGCAGATCCAAGCTCTTATAGAAGTGGCATGCACACGGCAGTGACTAGCCGTAGGATCGCCAGGTAAGAGAGAGCAACTAGTGCAGGTGCTGTACCGATGCTTCGCGCGTCTAGCTGCCAAAGATGGGGTAGGTGGAGTGAAGTGTAGGAAGTATGCGGGGCTTAATTGGCTGTACGAGCAATGCGTTGCTTTCGGCCGGGACGCAATCAAATCAGTGCGTCAGTCGGAGGGGCTGGTCGAAATGCTCGAGGTCTTGGCCTTCGGGTATGCGTGTTTCAATCACAAGAAGACGATACGCACGGATGCGAAGAGCTTGCGAGATGTTTCTGTGGGCCGCCGTGCGACGACAACCGTCCAAATATTCCGAACTGCTTCGTGAAAAGATGCTTGTTCGGCGTCGACGTAGATGTTACTAGAAGCGATGATAATAATTGAAGCCTAAATACAGTTCTTGTGGTCCTGCGCATCTCTCCAGACCGCACTCGTCATGCTCACGCTCGAGGTTCTCCGCAGCAAACGTCATCGGTCACGGTTGGATAGTGCAAAGGCCGCGGTGACTGACTTCTCCACCTCTTGACCCCAGAGAGTTGCGTACAACCCCAAATTCCCCAGGATTAGGCTTCGCATCGTTCCGATGCCGTTGCTGCCCCTGTTCTTGTGTTGCCCAATGATGCGGGCGTATTCGTTGTCTTTTGGATGGGGATCGTCAGATGTCGCGGCAGATTTTGCTTCATGCAGTCGATGACAAAGCCGCTAAATAGCTAGCGGTTACTGTAATAAGCTCTGAAGGAAGGAGGCGCCGCCAAAGTTGCGGCTCTGTGAGGTTAGCGTAATGAGCTGCAGCAATAACGCCCGCTAATACAGAGCCTCAAGATGTTGCCTCGAGGCGATGCTTGCGCGCCTCCGATTGGATATGTTCGAGGCACGAAAACCTCCTCCGAATACCAAAACCTCCTCCGATGGTACGTCAGCCAATCAATCGCCCCTGGTACACGAGTCGGCCGACCATCGGATGTTTTGTAGAGCATGCGGAGAAAGTAGGGTATATGCATAATACTAACTGATCCGTCTGGATTATACGACGACACCGTGCTGCTCTCGAAAGCCCACTCACGAGGTTGTCTATGCCAAGATAAAAATAGTTGTGGAGAGCACACGTACTAGAGAAGCATTCCGTCGTAATTGTTACCGATTCCAACCGAGACGCCAAATAATGCAGTGCCGTGTCGGGTTTTCTCTTTTACCCCTGCATATGTTGAGGAAGTTATGCTCAAGTGGGCATACCCATAATCGCGCTCCATCCATTGTCTCTGCATCCACTAGTGCCTCCTGCTCCTGCACCAGCTCTGCGAGGCACTCCGCCAGCAGCTCTCCTTGGCGCAGCAGAGGTCTTGGTGCCTGCCGCCTTGCTCGACGCGCGCTTCCTAACTCCCGGAAAGCCACCTCGGCCAGAGCTGCCCCCAGATTTTCTTGTTGACCCTCTCTTCTTTACGCCGGACGATGAGCCCTTGGGCGCTCGTTTCGATGCCGTAGCTTTGGTGGCTGCTGCGTTCGCACTTATCGTCTGTGTAAGCCGATTGTTGAATGCCTCCACTTCCGGATCAAGGGGTTGCGTGAAATGATGACTTCTGTGGAGAGCCTCTTCATCTTCGCTATCGCCGTAAGAATAATTGCTTTCGCAGTCCTCAGCAGGCGGTGGAACATCGTCATCGCTGTCACGGCACAAGTCTATGACTTCTTGGTGATTCGGATCGAAAACCTGTTCGTCATCTTCTTCTTCATAGTCATCATCCGAAACCTCTTCAGCGGCCGCTCGGCGCTGAGGTGCGCGATTTCGTGGAGCAGGAGCCACGCCACCACACATGTCCCTTGTATTATTGATCAGAAGCATGAATTTCCGGCCATACCGATCAACCATTTCTGGGATAACCCCAGGTATGGCCTTCATTTCCTGTTCGTTACGAGGCAGGCAGAGGCCCATCTCTCGAAGAATTGTATCGGGGAAAATCGTTTGGCGGTGACCGTTGTTCGTCATGAGGTCCTGCCTCAATCTCTTCGCGCCGTTGAGAAAATCGTGCAGTATATCCTGCTGCACTTCATCAAGCCCAACCATTCTTTCATCTTTGGTGATAGGCTTGCCCAGCCCCTTGGCTTGTTTAGCCGCACGTGGTGCTTTCGCAACTCGTACCTGCGCGAACTCATCATCGAAATTCTCAGGATGACGGCTGCGGCTCTTCTGGTCACGTGTGGCATGTCGTGGCTTCGCAAAGTGCTCATGATCGCTATCAGAGTGCTGTTGCTGGTATGCATAGTCCTGGATCTTCCTCTTCGTTGCACGGATTGGAGAGGAAACATTGGTAGATGGGTAATCTGTCTGCCGTTTCCTGGTAGGCTTCTTTCTGACAGGCGCCTTCGTAGGCGATGCACGAACTTGCAACTGAAGCTGCTTTCGTTTGGTCTCATAATCGTTTCTTGCAGTGGCCGGCTATATTCGTTAGTGAACGTGACCAAGTGACGGGGAACACGTACGTGAAGATAATTGGTCGCGAAGCCGACCTTGTTAACAATGCTCTCTTCTTTGAGGGCTCTGGACTCAAGCAAGGACTGAAAAATCCGCTCGTTATCCCCACGCTCTAAGTCGGCTCCATAGCCCCAGCCATGTTCCTCAAGACCGCTTTTCTTGATTTTGGCGCTTTTGGCACCTCGGAACGCATCAACACACTGGTGCATTGTGACATTATCATTGTGCACCTTACTGACGAGTTTGAAGGCCATCGCAGCATAATCAGTCAAATCCTTGGTAACGAAGGATGCATCTGAGCGACAGTTATCGCAAGTCTTGTTGCAGTTGGCAGAATCGAATGGCTCGCTGAAATAACCCAGCACTTGCGCACGGCGACAATCGGCCTTGTTCTCGCAGTACTGTACGACAGTGCGTAGCATGTCGTGCAGGCGCTGCTTTTGTTCCCTGCTGCCATCGCCCTCGTCGATCATCTTTCGAAGCATTCTTGTGTCAGCAAATTGGTAGTATAGATAGCATTCAGACCTTTTTCCGTCACGTCCAGCACGGCCGGTTTCCTGATAATAGCCTTCCAAGCTCTTCGGCATAGTATGATGGATCACATAGCGTACGTCGGCCTTGTCAATGCCCATACCAAAGGCGATTGTGGCAACGATGACGTGGTACTGATTGCTTTGCCATTGTTTCTGAACCTCTGATCGCTCATCAGCTCCCATGCCTGCGTGATAGTGATACGCGCGAACACCCAGGTCTGTGAGCTTCTGCGCTACGTCTTCGCAATTCTTGCGAGACAAGCAGTAAATAATGCCAGACTTGCGAGGATACCTCTCCTTGATCAGTTCTGCAAAGGTGTTGACCATACCCTTGCCCTTAGGCAAGACCTCATACGAAAGATTGGGCCGGTTGAAGCTTTGAGAAAACATACGCCCATTTTCAATGCCCAGATTGGAACGCACATCCGCACGTACAAGTTGTGTTGCTGTGGCTGTGAGTGCCATGATTGGCACTCCTGGAAATTGACGAACCACGTTGCCCAACGCTTTGTAATCCGGGCGAAAGTCATGGCCCCATTGACTGACACAATGTGCTTCGTCAATGACGATACGGGCCAGATGCCCTTTATTGTATAATCGCTGGAAAGCGCTGATCATCCGCTGGTTCTTGCTGAGCATCTCTGGGGTGACGTAAAGAAGCTGGATAAACTTCCCAGGATCGTTCTCCTTTTCCAAATAATCCATAATTACCTTTTTTTCGTCCGAAGGCGTTTGCCCGTTGATGAGGCAAGCTTGTACTCCGAAGCGAGTCATGGCAGAATGGACTTGATCCTCCATCAGGCTGAGAAGTGGTGATACTACGATGCTCACTCCACTTGTTTTCCCTGTACGGATGACTGAAGGCAGCTGATAGCACAAAGACTTTCCGCCTCCGGTAGGCATGAGAACAAAGCAGTGTTCTCCAGCCAATGTAGCGTTGATAGCTTCCAGCTGACCGAGTCGAAAGCCTCTCAGCTGGAACTTGCGGATAAGTGCAGCCCTAACATCTTTCGACCATGGATGGTTCATGCCAGGCACGCCCTTGCCAGGTATGCTGATGATCGGCTTTTTCGGAGAGAGCGGCTTAGGTTCACGATGCACTGTGTTGACTGTGGTTTCGCGAAGAGCTTCTCGTGAATACGTCACGGTATCCGCCCTATCTGCTCTCCAATCGAAGTGATCAGCGTCTTCGTTGTCCATGTTGTTCATCTCATGGAGGAGATCCTCGTCATCGTCCAACCCGAATTCGTCCTCGTCATCGTTACCAACAGCACGTCCGGTTGTCGCGACAAAGTCAAAACCCATATGTTCAGTGAACATGTTCTCGCCGTCGCTAAAGTCGTCATCGCTGAAGCCCTCAGTTGTATGGTAAGACTTATTGCCACTTGGTCCACGAGCAGAGACATGTTCAAAACGGGAACGATGCTGATCCTGCTTTTCTTGGGCTCTAGTCATAAGCCCTGCAGCCGATTGGGATGTAGGAAGCTGATCCTGAGCGAACCGTATGTGGCGACTAGGAGACCACACTCGCTGATTTGGGAACTGTGTTTGCGGAATGTGGCTTGGTCCTGAATCGACAGCCCTCTGCTTTCGTCGAGGGCTAGCCTGGGTGGCCTCAACTACCACGTGGTGCGGCCTAGCCTCAGCTTTGATGGCAGAGTTATGTGGCCCCTTGGAAGCTTCCTTCGGTTGTTGGGCGCCTGCCACGTTGAGGTGATGGTGTATCTGCACTTCTATATCCTCTAGCAATTTCGAGACGGTTTTGAGGGCGGCGTAATCCGTCTCATTGTAGATACCATCTTCAATGTCGTCCTTCACCTTCTTCTTAAGGGCATCCCTTTCTATAGAGACCTCATGGTGTTGCTTCTTTAAAGCCGTTAGTTGTTCTACAGCAGCCTTCTTAGGTCGCAGGTGCTCCAAATTCTCTTTAGCATGTGGATCGGGATTGTCTAGGCCCACTTGTTCCACGAATGCTGTCTTCGCTTTCTCCCAAGCAATGGCCACAGATTGAAGATGATGCTCGCCTCCCGGGTCCAGGAAAAAACGAATTGCGTCATGTATGCTTGCTTTCTGCTCTTTCGATAACTCGGACGAAGAAAGTGTGGGCTGTGCGGGCGGCCTGAGCTGCGACTTCTTTGGAGACGGCGTCTCCTTTAGAGGCGACTGCGTCGTATCCGGAGTGAGTATTGAACATTGCTTAGTTTCGCAAGGGCTTTGACTTCTAGCGGGCTTGCTTGGCGATCGAACGGGCACTTGTAAGTGGATGGATGGCTTTGTAGGGCTTCGGCTTGCAGTGTTTTTGCGCGTGCGTTTAGAGGGCGAAGATTTGGGTAAGAGATCAAGCTCCATAACATCCAGATCGCCGAAATCTTCGTCCTCTTCTTCCGAATCCATCACTGCATGACCAACGCGATTACTCGTAGGTGTTCGTGCAGATTCGCTTGCAATGGCCTTCTTGGTCGATGAAGGGCTCTTAGCCTGTCTGCCAATCTTACGAGCCGGGGCTGACGTTTCTGAAGGGACACGACTCAATGACTTTCGTTTGCGGCTTGTCACAACCGGCTCTTCTTCCTCTGATGTCGCCACAAACCCCACGTCTTCCTGCTCCTCCATACTCGCAACTAGTTGCTTCTTTCCCTTACTCAGCGCGACGGTTGAATACGGCGGAGGCGGGCTGACCGGGACTGGAGTGTTCGGGGCTACAACAAAGTCGTCAATGTCGGGGAAATCGTCCATCACAGGATCTGGGCTGGGTACTGGTGCTTTGCTTGCTGGCTTGGGCGACGACTCTCGTGCGAGATCTTCTCTGTACGCGTCACTCTGTCTTCTCTTGCTCTTTTTTAGATGGCTTAACGAGGGAGCTTCGTCGTCTACAGTAAGATCAATTGCTTCCACGTCAAAGACCTGCACGCGAGGCTTGCGAGAGGCTGAGGGCTCGGCTGCGCTTGATGATTCGTCCCTAGTGACCCACGCGGCCTCGCTGTGGCCATCAGTCGAGGTATAGCCATACGGATTGCCATCTTCTTGATGCTGTCTGTTGGGCTTGAGGCTCGAGCCATACGGTGGTACGCCGGCTAACACAAGCCTAGGTTTGCCGTTGCTTGGCGTTGCGCGCAACCTTGCCATATCACTCTCTGCTCCCTCGGTCTCGGGTGGCTTGTGTATGTCGACAGTCTTGGTGCGAGCGAGAGTGCGGATCGGTGGGCGCGAATCGAGAGGCGCGGATGCAGTTGCAGGTTGCTCGGTCGGCGCTCGCTCATGGTCTTCTGCAGTGTGGTTCAAACCAGAGCTATCGTCGGAAAGTGCATCAAAGTAAGAATTATCGTCGGGATCGTAGGCAACGAGCGGGACAGAAGGTGGGACGAAAGGCTTCGCGGTCAACAGCCAATTGAGGTGCTGCTTAAAGTTGTTCTGAGGAGGCATTAGAGCCGCTCATGATTATGCAGCGGTCCTGGAGGTCCTCAACGCGTCCAAACGCGTCGTATTGTCAAGTTGTGAGTGCTGCGGTGGCGTTAATCACGGCGGACTGCACTAGCGATGTTGTCGGCTGGGGCAAATGAGGAAGCGCGTTCGCGCTAGCACGTGATCTTCGTCCCACTTTTGCTCGAAGTGAGACCCACATGCCAACTTGAGGGGTGGCAGTACTTCGCGAGACAACGACCCTGCCGCATCATCAGGAAAGTTACCTAGCCTCGGACTTGACCATAAACTGCTTATCATGCGGCTCACGCAGCCGAATCGGAGATCATGCCACAGTAGTCATCGTTGCTCTGCATCGACAATGTTCACCTTCGTGTCTTCTTCCATCTCATCTTCCTGCATGCTTGGAGTCTTCGCACGAAACCTACATGTTCAATTGCTAGACTGAACCCTCTGTGTCACACCAGGATGAGCTCAACTAATGCAGCCTTGCCGTCAACAATGAATGCTGACCTGGACACGGTCAACAAACTCTCCCTTGCCATCGCCAGCCTTCACGCCTCACCACCACCGACAAACGTACTGCCAGCTCACGATACCCTAGCAGATGCACGTGCCAGTCTCAAGTGGGCTCTTCCAGAAAACGGCGCCGGTCTCGAAAACACCATCCGTCACCTGACCGAAGACCTCGGGCCAGCACTCAACGCCTCCTCCCGCTCAGCAAGCTACTACGGCTTTGTGACAGGCGGCTCTACACCTGCAGCCTCTCTTGCTGACAACCTTGTCACTCATTTCGATCAAAATGTTCAGGTTCATCTGCCCAATGAAACACTTGCGACAGAGGTGGAAGATAGTGCCCTCACTCTACTCTGCTCCCTGCTGGATTTGTCCTCTGCGCAATGGCCGCATCGTACGTTCACTACTGGTGCTACAGCATCCAATATTCTTGGCCTAGCATGTGGACGTGAGTATGTAATAGCCGAAGCCAGCGCACACCGCACCGACGCTGAGGTCAGCGTCGGCGAATATGGAGTTGTTGAAGCGATGCGTCTTGCTGGCATCGACAACATTCAGATTCTGACTACTGTTCCTCATTCATCCCTCAGCAAAGCAGCATCCATTCTCGGCTTGGGACGAAGTTGCGTCAGATCGATTGGTCGGTCAAATGTACCACACAAGTTTGACATGGATCTGCTTCAAAAACACCTTGCTCTCCCTGGCACCGCAAGCATCGTGGCTATATCCGCATCAGAGGTGAACACTGGTCTCTTTGCGAGTTCATCCTTCGAAGAAATGCATTCAATCCGGAAGCTCTGCGACATGTATGGCGCTTGGATTCACGTCGACGGCGCTTTTGGGATTCAAGCTCGCCTTCTCCCGTCCATACCACGATATCAGGCTATCAAAGACGCCACTGCGGGCCTCGAGCTCGCCGACAGTATCACAGGCGACGGCCATAAGTTGCTCAATGTTCCATATGACTGCGGCTTCTTCCTCTCCCGACACCGGGCCTTGGCAGAGCGCATCTTTAAGAACCCAAACGCAGCGTACCTTGCGGCTGCGGCTGAAGGAGATGGCATCATGAGTCCTCTCAACATTGGCTTAGAGAACTCGAGACGCTTCCGTGCACTGCCAGTATATGCTAGTCTCGTTGCGTACGGGAAAGCAGGGTACAGACACATGCTGGAAAGGCAGATTGCACTCTCTCGTGGAATTGCAGAGTACATCCTCGAAAGCGACAGCTTTGAGCTTTTACCTCGATTCCATGACAACAAGAACGAGACTGTAAATAACGTCTACATCATCGTTCTTTTCAGAGCGAAGGACGAAAATTTAAATAATCAGCTGGTCGCTAAGATCAAGGCAGGTAGGAAGATATACGTTAGCGGAACGAACTGGGAAGGCAAACCTGCATGCCGGTTCGCCGTGTCGAACTGGATGGTAGATGTGGACCGGGATCTACCAGTCATCAAGCAGGTCTTGCAAGACATTGCTCGAGGCCAAGCTGGGGCGTGAAAGTCTGCTGTTGGTGCGTGGTGTTCCACTTAGGTCAATGCCCAACAGATTTGGGCAAAGTTCAGATATCGATAGCTTTAGTAAGCCTACAGAGCTATCGGTGGCTCATTTCTGGTAATGGAGTAACCAAGCCTGCACGGAGTCATTGATTTGTAGCGCGTGAACGGCGACAGAGTTCAGCATTCTTGATTCGTCGAATCCGTTCTCGATAGAGAGAAGCTCCAGGGAAATGTTCAGCTAGTCCAGCTCCGTAAATAGCTATAAAGTCTCTGTTACCATCTTGGCCAAGGCTTCTCAAAGTATCGTTCAACCTTGGTAGGATAAGTATTGTGCAGGAGGCTGAAAGTTAGACTAGCTCATTGGCGGCTCCCCGCACAGGCAAACCTCTAGCGCTAAGGGCCACCCGGACGCCAATTCCATCAACGACGTCCAGGCACGCGACTATCGTTGGGGATACATGGGGACAGCTTGAGCCCGACGGCTCTGTGTTGAGCTAGAACAACGCTCCTTCCCTACTGAGTAACGATTCTCAGGCTCTGCCAATTACGGCACCTCGGTCGTATCCCAGGGTCCAGATCCGCGGTGCCAACGCGATGAGCGATGCTGTTTTAAGCGATTAAGCGAGATCCAATGATCTGGGCAAGCCACATGGTGAAAATACGAAGGGCGAACATATGCTGACTTGAGCTCTCACCGTCGCGCCATGGCATATCTTTGGTCCTGTGCAGTTATCTAATAGTTCCTGCAGTCGGTAAGCTTCAGAGTCGGCACTTCGATATGTACCGCGTTCCTTGCGGGCACCTGCGAATAAATGTCGTGGAGCTAATAAGGTCACAGCTTTGACTGCTGAATTGCTGCTTACGGCGGTAAGCGACAGATTGGCAGTCCAAGTGATCGGACAGCACCTAGCCTCGCTTTTCTCGTACTCTTGACCTCTGGAGCAGGGCTGTAAATCCCATATTCGGGAAGACTATGGTCAGCATGGGCCAGCCCATGCGGCGGCTGTGGATCCCGGACTCGCTAGGACTTGATCGACCATATCCTTACCATCAGCTTGCACCCGGTTGGCTGATGATAACTCTTTTGAGAACTAAGCGACCTGATATGGACAAGCAGAGGGCCGCTATTCTCAAGGCAAGCGAGCTGGAAAGCTTGGCCTCGCTAGACCAGGTGCCTGACCGACCGAGGCCATGCGGACGCCAACAAGCCGTGTGGCGAAGCGATACTGTACGAAGAAAACATGGTCTTCGGAGAAGACTGGACCTCAACGATGAGTATGCATATAAGGATTGCGTACTGCCCGTCGAATTTCACCACACTTTCGTTGTGCATCCTATTACATCAATATCTGGGTCGGTAGCATCTGAACTTTTAGTCATCTGTTCAAGATGTTCCACAACCTCATCCTAGCACTGCCTCTTCTCTCGCTTACCTTCCTTGCCCTTGCAAGCCCACTGGAACAGCGCGAAGCGGCACCAGGACTCATCGATGATCTATTGAAGGGTGTCTTATCCCAAGTCGCCCAACTCATCAAGGATGTTCTTTCTGGCGCAAAGTCTGGCATTGACGACTTTAAGAACAACAAGCCGCTCATCTGCTTACAGACCATTGACCAGTGCTGTGTTTGTAAGTGCCGTCTCGCACTCCCGCACTCACTAAACTAATGCATTGTGAAGGGTACGATGTATCGAAAGAGCTCACTGGTCTTTTCTTGCAGGCAGATGGTCAATGCAATGACAACGCCCGCGCAGCAGTCCGATTTGGATTTCACGACGCTGGCTCTTGGGACAAGACTTCTCCCAACGGTGGCGCTGACGGATCTCTACTAATGGACTTTGGCGAGGAGACACGCTCAGAGAACAATGGCCTGCAGAGTGTTCGCCAGGTCCTCAAAAATGTACAAAAGAAGTACAAGGTCGGTTACGCCGATCTCGTCCAGTATGCGCACAACCACGCAACAATCTCCTGTCCCAAAGGTCCTCGAATCAGGACTTTTGTAGGCCGCAAAGATGCGACAAAAGCTGCGCCAACTGGTTTGCTACCCGACGTCAATGATTCCGCCGATAACCTCATCGCACTTTTCCAGCGCAAAGGCTTCTCCGCCCACGACCTCGCTGCCCTCGTCGGCGCCCACGCCACAGCAAAGCAGCGCTTTGTCGACCCCGCACAGGCCGAGAAGCCCCTCGACACCACACCAGGAGTCTGGGATGTTGAGTTCTACAACGATACATTGAACCAGGAGACCAATCCCAATGACAAGATTTTCGTTCTTCCCTCCGACAAGGTCCTAAGCGTACACCCCAAGGTCAACGACGAGTGGAAGTCTTTTGTCGGTGATCAGAAACACTGGAATGAGGACTATGCAAAGGCTTACATTAGGATGAGCTTGACGGGTGTGACAAACTTGAAGGATTTGAGGGACTGCACGAGGACCTTGCCTGTGAGCCGACCAAACTTCAATGCTCCCAAGTTGCAGTAGACGGCAGGTGTTTTGGTATGATTTACGATCTTATGATACCCTTACGACATTAAAGTAATGACATAATGATATGAGTATTCACAATCGTGCTCACATACGCACTTATTTTGGGTAATGGTGGCTATTCGCTTGGGCATTCGGAGAGGTACTGCATTTGAAGCAGCAAGCTAAGCAGCGGTCGGCACTTGCTTTGCACCTTCGACATTTTCCTTCTGTTCCTGCAACTGTTTGAGTCTTTCTTCTTCTTCCCTCTTCATCCTCTCTTGGATCTTGACCCGCTCGGGTACTATCCTCTGTCTCTCCGCTGCAATCTTCCAACCCTCAAGCCTGTCCTTACCCAAAGCTCGCAGAGTCTTGCGCTCGACTGCGCTGTAGTTACCGTCCTCCCTATCGAACTCAAATGGATCTTTGACCGACACAGGAGGGTTCGTAATGACTCTCACCTTCCTGAGCATGTTGTTGCTCGCGCTGTGCAACATCAACGGGTGCAGCAAAAATACATCTCCCACCACGCCCGTAACCTCTACGAACGCATCATCCGGCATTGTCTTTGCTAAATCAATATACCAATTCAATCCTTGCTCCTGCGTGAACTGCGGGTTCTCCCTCCGCGGCGTCATTCGCGGACTGACCCCCTCGGGATTCTCGTACAAATGTTGAGCGATATGCGGAATAGCAGCAGGGCAAATCATTGTGCCGCCACCACCGGGAACGATATCTGTCCACAAGGGGATGACAAGAAGTGCTTGCTCAGGTGAGTCCAGGTAATGCACAAAGAAATCGCCGTCAACGTGCCAATTGTCTAGCTCTTGTGGCTTGACGAGCTTATTGTGCTTCTCTGGCGTCCCGAGGTTTACGATGAAGCTGTCTTTCCAAAGCGTGACTTGCGAGTCAACGTCAATTTTCTGCGAGCCCCCAAGCAGGCCGCAGATTCCGCCCCAGGCGCGTGGTGCAAAGTCGGCAACGTGAAACTCCTTCCAGTGTGGCATGTTGGTACGTTCTGTGTGCCTGATATGTGTGAGTCGTTGTTCTGATGTGAGCTAAACAGGATGTTGACGGACCATGTCGACACGTCGTTCGGGTCCATGCCCAAGCGCGTCCACAGATTTGACTGCAGATCGTCTGCCTGCTCTTTTGTGAAGCAGTTGCTCAGCTTAAGCCAGCCATTGTCCAGGAAGAAGTCGATTTGCTCCTGAGTGAGCTGGTATTGCTGCTCTGCATCTGCCATCTTTGAGTTTCGATCCAAGTTATCTTGACCAGAGTTCTATCCAAAGTAAAGTGAGTTATTCACAGCCGGACGCTCAATTATAAGCAAGCGTAGATTTAAGCCTTTTCTCCATGCAGCACGTGCAGCCAGCATCGATATGCCGTGCAACTACGGCTGTTCGTCCCTTTTAGCCGGTGGACGGAACTAGATACTCCAATGTGGATGAGGCGCTTCACTGCAGACTGCCCAATCGCGACAATCCGTGGGGAATAGCATGACAGCATCTCTGCGTCCGCGGGGCTTGAGGGCGGCTGTCTGAACGCTTTAAGGGCGCGATTGCAGTAGTCGGGGGGCGTTACATAAATCGTTGGCGCCTTGTTTGTCAGCATGCAGCTGCGACCCGGGTATTTGGGAACAGTGTCCTCGGGCCCATTCGGGGTTACGACGCGTCTCTTGTTGATTCCTTGAGTAGAAGGGATTTTCTGTTGTAGGTACTTCGAGAAGCTCGAGATTGCTGTTCACCGTGCTTCTAGTACTTCTTCCGCGACTGGCGATTTGAATTTTAGTGCCTTCATCATGATTACAAAGAATCCGGTGTCACTCTATCTCAATTTCAATGGGCTGAGGATGCTCGTAACCATCACGAGTGAAATGTAGGGGTGCAAAGAGGCTTCGCTTCTAGCCTCGGCCAGTGCGAGGCTACGAAAGTGGTATTCACTGAATGGATGGACAGCAATGCTATAACCCCCATCTTCTGTTCCTTAACGCTATCTATCTCATCAAGTGTTCGAAATACATTGAACCTTCATATGTCCGCCGATTAGCAGAGAATATGTGAAGGACGCGAGCTTTTTCTCTTCCATACATCCCTTGCTTATGCTCCGCCTTCAAGCTTCAATGCTTTGGACGCACCTGTCTACTCTGGTCTTTCCATGGGGCAGTAAGATGGCTACATCTTAGCTAACAGCTCAGGTTGCTGCAAGCTGATGAAAGTGAGAACACGTCTTTGAGGCTTACTTCACATGTCGGTCCCACTAACTGTGCCTAGGTACGCAGGTACCGGTTGTCTTGACGTGCGCGGACTTGCTGGGGCAATGGATCCACAAGAAGTTTATAGTGGTCCAACATATGCCAAAGTGCAGCAACCGTGGTTCGCATTGGCCAGGCTTGCATGTGCCAATAACTATACCTTCTAGACCGTTTACTCACAATGACATCAGCCGCGATCTCGATGCCTCCCAGCCTGGTCATTTTACAAAATTGCTGATCTTCGACGATGCAAGAAGAAGCCTGTGAGCTCAAAGGTTCTGTCTTAAAGTCGTTTCTGAACCTACAACCCCAGTCAGAAGGAGATTCCGATCCTGAGGTTTACACTATAGACTGCCGGTCACGAGACTGCATCACCCACCAAGCTTGAGGCTAATATACGCATTCTTTCGATGTCCGGTACTAAACACAGCGACCTGCATCCAGATGCCGAACCGCAATCTCGAACCTTATGTAAAGGTCCGCGACGGGTGTTCGGAGTTCGTGCATCCGTGAGTAAAACAGTATGGACAGAGACTGCTGTTACCTTTGTATCAGTATATGCCTGGGCATCAGTGGTTTTTGAAGGTGCTCGAAGACGTTGGCAAGTTCCTGACGACGCAGTCAAAGCCATGAATTATAATCCCTATAATGAGGCTACAAAAGCGCTAGGCGAGTATCTTAACCATAAGGATATCAGAGGGCCGGAGGTGAAGAGGTCCTCTGAGAATGTACGTGGTGGGGCAGAAGTTGGTTAGACGTGGGATTTAGCAAGTAGGACATCATTCGAGTTCTGACCATTGTTGGGGACAGGCACTGAAAGAGATCATATAAGCTCATTTGAGTTTACTATACACACTAAAATTCCTTCTCTTCATCACCGTCGTGTCTCATGAGCGTTCGTATATACACAAAGCAACACCCACAGCGCACAACAAGACTGATGGGACGTCCTCAAGGTTTAATTTCCACCCCACCAGACGTAGTTGTTGGTCTCTTCCGGCGTGTCGAAGACAAGCTCAGAGCTAGAATTGACTGGGCGCTCGGGGAAGGAATTTGCGGTGATCTCCCAAGTCTTGAGATTCGAGACCTGGACAGTTGAGTTCTCACCAACGTAGATACCGAAATTGGTGCTGTCGAGACGGGCGGGATAGATGCGTGTGGTCAGCCAGAAGCGGTCCTGTTGTATGTTAGAGATATGACGATAGCATAATCAAGGATTGACTTACATTGATATAGACCTCAACGAGAGAGCCATCGATAAAGATGTCCATGTGCAGCGACTCTGTGGTACCGTTGGCGAACGTGTAGGGGTAGAAGTAGCCGAGCATAGTGTAGTTGGCGAACTGGCTAATGGTCGACGACTGAGAACGGTCCACATTGACGGTGTAGTTTGAAGGGTCGTAGTAGATGTGTGTGTATTCCTCACCACCACTGCTAGCTGCGATAGTGACACCAGCAGGACCAGTACAGTTGCTGAGGGTTACAGCAAGCTCCATGTGAGCGCTGCCTTCGCCGACAAGCATGCTGGTGGTCCAGTTGGAGATGGCGTTGATGGAGCGCTCCTCGCCGCGCAGTGCTTCGACAACGTCGGGAAGAGGACGAGCTCCAAGGGTGTACCCGGTGAAAGTACCGTTACCGTGCTCAATAACGCGAGTGTTACCCTTGGTTGTCAAGCCGCCGTCGACGTTGACCAGACCGCGAGTCTTGATGACATACATTTCGCGAGGCAGAGCCATGGCGCCCTGGTAACCGGTTTGCAGAAGACCGAAGTTGTTGTTCTCCTCATTAGCCCAGCCCCACTGGACTCGACGGTTGTTCTTGGTGTCATTGAAACTGGTCACAGCGTAGAGTAGACCAGAGTCAATGACACCACCAGAGACGGGAGTGAACTCAGCAGATCCATTCTCGCGCCTCGTCACCTGGCCTTCGTTCCAGAGACCCCACTGAGCGCGAGGGTGCCAGGTAAGGTTGCCACCCTCGGTACCCATGAGGGCGTAGTAGTGAACATCGTCATCCTCATCGGTCAGAGAGAAGAAGTTGGAAACCTCAAAATTGAAGCCATAGGTACCGGTCTCGAGCAGCGAGCCCAGTGTTTGGTTTGGCTTAGGCTCCCAAAGAGCGCCGAGGAAGGTCCAGTCTGTCAGATTGGACTGCGGAGCAGAGTAGAAGGGGATGCGACCACCTCCATTCTCGCCCTTGATACCGGAACCGAGCACCATGTACCAGTGAGGCTCTGATTGTCCTAGAATGGCGTCCATCTCAGGCCATGGCTCAACGAAGGGATCACGCCAGCCAGTAATATTCCAGCCCTCAGGGGGGTCGGAAAGGATTGGATTGCCCTCGTACTGTTCCCAAGTCTCACCACCGTCATTGGAAATAGCAATAGCTTGTTTTTCTGTGCCATTGATGTAGGGAAGGGCCCAGTTGGTGGGGAGGTACTGGACTGCAGTGTAGAAGGCAATAAGGGTACCGTCCTGCCCACCTGTAACGTTGTAAGGCTGGGCAGAACCACTGAAGATACCAAGGCCATAATAGGAGGTATTTCGGGAATCCGGCTCGGGTCCTGTGCCGATAGACTGAGCCTGGTCATTCTCCCAGCCTCCGACATCAGTCCATGTCACGAGGTCCTTAGATGTGGCGTGGCTACATGCATTAGCGTGGAGGTATTCAAGTCACTGGCCCGGACATACCCCCATGAGATATTGCCCCAGTTAACATGGTTGGGATGCCATTGGTAGTGGAGATGGTACGTGTCGGTGGTCGGATCATACATCATACCGCATGGGTCCTACGTAGGTGAGCTTGACATTGACCCTTTGGTGACTTGGAATGCCTACGTTTAACCAACCGGCAGGAGAGATGAAGTGATATGTGGGACGCCACCTGTTGAACAGGGTATTGTTGCCCATGCTCGTGACCATGTCCGCGGTGAGGACTTCTGGGCCCATTGAGGGCGCAGTGGTGTTGGAGCCAGAGCTTGAGTTCTGCGCAAGGGCAGACCCGAGCACGTAGCTCAATACAGCAATAGACCAATGCATCTTTGAGGTATGAAAGGCAGGTTGGGGGACTACAGGTTGGGAGACCCAAAGGGCTTTATGTAGTTTTAGAGCTGAAGGATTTTCTGATCGGAGGCAAGCATACGGCATGTATCATGCCCCCAGACGTGGAGCTTGGACACCGACCACTTGGATCTGGGCTTTACTCAATGTACATAAGGCTGGGGCCGGGGATGCAGTAGCATGTCATAGATCTTACAAGATCTCCACAACCCCTCATAGAACCCCACAATGGATGCAAGCGTTGGCGTACATCATCGTTCTCGAACACGTATAGGAAGACTGCAAACCAGCCTCAGTGCCTGCGATCGAAGCTGCTCACGGATGGCGCGGTATTTAGCAGGCTTTCTGATGACGGAGAACCCTCCGCGAAACTTGAAAAGTGCACTCCGCGTGCAACGGCGTCAGCGGAGAATACCAAGATTCGCCCGAGTTGAGGCCTTTGCGATGGAACGTGCCTCTGAAATTACCGTAAAAATGCCAGTACTGGTATAGTGAGGCTCTGCATGGTATCCACGTTGACATGACTCTTCCGAGCAACTTCCCGAGCGTGAGCACACACCAGCGCAGGCACTGTCGGCAGATGCCTGCAAGGTCAACAGATGACAGATGCAGTTGCTCTTGGACCTGCATCGAACGGTGTAGAGCTCTGAATCTGATCTTGGGTCGGGTAGATAAGATTTAGGGCTTTGTGGCTCAGGCATTTTACATATGGATAATTTTGACGATGGCTGAAGCTTGACGAAATCTGGGGTAAACGAAAGCGGAGGCCCGGAGCGCTGATGTCATCTCCGGTGCTGATCACGTGCCGAGTCTGCAGCTCCGAAAACGTGGCAGCTTGCTCTGGCATCAATGAGGATGATTGTTGACCACATCGAGCGCTTTCACCACCCCAAACAGCGATGATAGTCACTTTCTGAGCGCCGCGACACTCTGTCAACACACCATGAGCCGCCTCAAGCTCTACGTAGCGGTTCGTCAGCTTCGACCGCGCCCAGCTTCATGATACTGACGGCTGCAGGGCTCGGCCGTTATGGCCAACGTCGTGCTCGCACGTGCATACTACGAGCGCCCAAACTTCTACTCGGCCGCCGTCTACATCTCACAGAGCACCGGCTCGCTCATGTTCCTGGTGAACTTGATGCTCATTGTAGCAGCAAGCTTCGGATATGGACTGCAACGTCTTTTCTACGGCCCGCTTCGCCCGATCGAGACCGAGCAGCTCTACGACAAGGCCTGGTTCGCTGTCAGTGAGACTCTACTAGCAATGACCATCTTCAGAGATGACATCGGCCTGTGGTTTTTTGCCATGTTCCTTTGCTTGCTCGCTGGCAAGGTCTGGCAGTGGATTGGAGAAGGCCGGGTAGAATTCCTCGAGCAACAACCGCCAGCAAACCCAAGACTCTTCCACACGCGCCTGGCCAGCTCTCTACTGTTCTCTGTTTTCTTCGACGTCTTCATGACCCAGTATTGCGTCTCCTCGATCCTCTCGGCATCTCGACCCGGCGTTATGGTCATGTTTGGTTTTGAGTACGTCCTGCTCGCCATCGCATCGATATCGACGCTTATGCGCTATGGTCTATCGCTCGTTGAGCTGGCCATTACGCAACGTCAGGAGACAGCAAGAGACGAAGCGCGCAGAATCGCACGGGAACAGGCGCGGCAGCAGGCCGCTGCTGAGGGCTCGGACGCTCCGACTGAGCTCGAGGACGACGATGATGACATGGATGTGCCTGGCTGGGAAGAGAAAGGTCGCTGGGTATTCTACCTGGATCTTGCTACTGACTTCGTCAAGGCATCTGTCTATCTTGGCTTTTTCACAGTCCTCATGACATTCTACGGTATTCCAATCCACATCATGCGGGACTTGTTCATGTCCATTCGTTCGCTCATCAAGCGGATCAACGACTTCATTCAGTATCGAAACGCGACTCGCGACATGAACACTCGCTATCCGGATGCCACTGGGGATGATCTAAGTCGAGAGAACATTTGCATCGTCTGTCGAGAAGAGATGCGACCTTGGAATCAGCCTGGTGATGAAGAAGCACAGCCAGGGCGAAGGGTAGATGAACGCCAAAGACCGAAGAAGCTACCGTGCGGACACATTTTGCATTTCAGCTGCTTGAGAAGTTGGCTTGAACGGCAACAGGTGTGTCCGACTTGTCGACGACCTGTGCTTGGCGAGGGCACACCTCAAACTGCGCAACCCAACAATCCAGCGAATCCAGCAATACAGAATCAGCAAGACCAACCAAATGCACCATTCCAGGGCGGCTTGCGAGGATTCTTGCCAGGCAACGTGCAGCAACCTGCCGCCAATCAGGTCCAACCCGATGCACCGGCCCCTCAAGGGCCGCAGCCAAATAGGCCTGCTGGTAACATGCGTGTATTCAATTTTGGCCCGTTTCGGATTGCTCTGGGTAATTTGCGCTTGCCCGCAGAACAAGCAGGCAATGCCAATAACCTGAGGAATGCTATCGATCAACTCCGTCAGCAAGCTGTTGCAGGGCAAGCACCTCAGGCACCTACTGCATTGCAGCAAGCTGAAGTCCCGATCCAGCCTTTGCTCTTCAATGCCGCGCCCAATGCAGCTATGGATCAGATGGGTGCAGCTCTCGCACATCAGCCTGTCGATATTCGGCATGATATATTGCGCATTCAGCAACATATCATACAGCAGCTGCGTCAACTGAACGTTCAGAACGAGCAATTAGAGGTATCCTCAAGGCTTCTTGTTGAGCTCAACCGTTTGAACGCGTTGTCTGTGGCTGGGCAACTGCCGAATGATGCTGTCCCAATGGACGCGCAGGCTGTAAGCTCTTTTGCATCGCAAACATACACTGCCAGAGGTGAAATTCTGAGGCAAGGCGATGCTAGTATTCCTGAAGGCTTGACGCTTCCAGACGGTTGGACGCTGAGACCTATGACACTGGCAGCAGCATCAGGTCTGGCGAGTACACCAACTGCATCACAGCCGTCCCAGTCAGTGGCAGGTACCGCAACGCCTGCGCCCGCCGGCTTGGACGCGCAGTCAACACCCATGGTCGCAGAAGTTCAGCCAGTAACAGATCAATCACAAGCAGATTCAACGCCTGTACAGTCTACGCCTTCAGCGCCACCGACAGACCCAGCTCCTGCTTCAACCTTGGTGCCAGCAACGAACTCATCGCCTAAACCTGCTGCACCAAGCTCACTTGAATCAAGCTGGAGCTTCGGTGACCTTCCCGAGCGGAATGAGGCAGAGGGATCGAGCTCCGCGGTTGCAGGTAGCAGCTCGGAAGGACACAACCTGACGAAGCGCGCAGTCACTGTGGAAGATGCCGAAGACAACGAGCAGTAGAGTTACATGAACATTGCATTGCATAGCGTGGCGTTTGGACTTCTGGCAGCGATGCTCGACGAGTGAGAGATGAACCTCGGTAGCAGTACATAGATACCCACATACCTGGAATCGAAGCTGATACACTCGGCCTTCATGATTCGACCCCCACGTGCCGCAGAGTGAGGCAGGCGTGCCCAACCACCTCAACATCCGCTGTTCGTAGATTGCCATGCGCGTTCCTCCTATTCTACGTTCCGGTCCACTCAAGTACCTCCAGCCTTGCAAGACTCCACTATAGCGCAGTCCACTCGACAGTTTTCAAATGTCTCACCGCATACGCTTCGTGCGGGGAGCTTGTTCGGTATGCGGTGGCCCCCGCTAGCCTGGCGTTGTGCAGCAACTAGGGCGTCCACGTCAGCCACTAGGATTCAGAGTCACGGCCAAGAGGTGGTCTCAAGGCGGCTACATGCGCCCACGAGTAGTGTCCGCACAGCACCAATGTGAAACGGTGCGAGCTTGAAAGGTCACACCCAGTCAAAGATGCAGGAACCGCAGCGCGGGTTCGCCTCGCTGGGCCAAATGCGCTGGGATCAAGCTCACGGATAAGTGACCAGGCCTGCCTGGGCTATGGCGCCGTGGAGGGATGACTCTTTTACCTTCGCTAATACCTCGACAGCAAAGCAACTACACACTTAATATTCCTTTCTCTTCTTCTCTTGTATTTCTATTTCCTACTGCCAATGCATTCGCGAACGCATTGAAGGCATGGCGGTGCGAACACAAGAGAAGCCTCACAAGGCTGAAGATGAAGGCGACGTCGCGAACTGCGTGCACAATCTGATAGAAGCATTCACAAACGGTCTGAATATCTTCAAACGCTTGCGCGAGAAAAGGCGAAGACACAAAGTGCGCAAACAGAACCAAACACCTGAGCCCATAAATAGCGCTGAGCTTCAATTGTCCAATTCGTTGCGCAGAGGACCACAAGATCTAGAAGAGAGGTATGAAGAATGCTACAGTCAGACGGGGATGGGGCGCAGGTTCGCAAAGGGTGATCGTAAGTCCATGTCGACGTCCACACATGGTCCTCAACACTGACCATCCTCAGCCATCGCTCATGCGTCGCTTGCGGAAATCCTGATGAGGCTTAATACAGGCCTCGTGAGCATCATTACCACTTTCTTGCACCATGAACAAAAGGGCACCCATGGCCACATGAAGATGAACTACAAGTCCTTGACAGATCTGTCCGAGGCGTCAAGGCGAGATGCATTGACGAGTATGAACCAACTGTATCAGCGCCTGAGCCAATCGCAACTGCAAATCCACCCCGCCCTTAGAAGCAAGACACCACAGTACTGCGAATCATCCGGCAACAGCTCCGACTCCAGTAAAGACACTAGGAAGTCTACTGCTTCTCGCCGCCGCCCCAGTGGCTCACACGTGACGCGCATGCCCCTCAAAAGCTCCAGCCAACCTCAACTATGCATGGTGCGATCCAAGTCGAGAAACACCGCAAGAAAAGAGAGCATCTCGGGCGGTAGCACTGGTACCTCGAAGCCCACTTCGAAGTCGAGCTCGCCCTATGCATCGCCGTTTGCCTCGCCTTTGCAATCGCCAGTCCCTGAATACGCTGTACTAGACCCGATGATGCACAACAGATTAGACTTCAAGAACACTACACAAGTGCGTGGTACATACGCAGATATGTCGAGCACCCCAGCGAAAAACGACCGCAAACGCGTAGACTCTCTCGACGCCGCACGCCCGGCCCCATGGCCATACGCGCAACCGTACGACTACTTCTCCTTCATGCCTGAGCACATCAACGAACCAAAACCAAAACTACCCGACTTTGCGTCAACCCAACGCAAAGCCTCATCGCCATCATCTCCAAAGAAAGCACCGCCAGTCCCAGCCAAACCGACAGCCCTCAGCGCCACAGCCAAGACAGCAGCCCCAGTAGTAGCAGCGCCGATAAAAAGGCGACTAGACAAAGTCACTCCGAGCTCGTATACATTCGCCAGCGACAGCACGAAGCTTGGCGAGATTCCGGAGACCAGGTGGGCGAGCCCGTGGGATTATGAGCGCGCTGAAATGCTGAATAACATGGCGGCTGCGGCTGCGAAGGTGAGAGTCCCTTCGCCTGCTGTCGAGGAGAAGGGGAAGGGACGGGAGAAGGAGAAGGAGAGGGAGAGGGAGAGGAAGGGGTTAAGATTCTGGAGGAGGGGAGAGACCGGCTGAGGTCATGTATGGATGAATTGTTTGAATTTTGTTGGCGTTGGCGCTGTCATTTGGTTTTCTTCCGGCATGGTTTTGGAGTTGTATACGGTATGTGGTGCTGGTGGGTTATGATTTTTTACGACTGACGATTGCACGGCCTGTGGCATGAGCGATATATACCCGCATTGTTGTACCAAGCGTTCTAGCATAGTTACTTGTACCTTGATAGCCAATTTCACGTTTTCACGCTACATCTGATTTCAATTGCCGATTTGCCTTACTCAGAGATACTCACAACGATCTTGCCTCTTACTCTGCCTTCCACCATGTACCCTTTGACCTTCTCCCAGGCATCTTTGTGCCCTTCTTCGTCTAGTATACCTTTTACTACATCCTGCACAACAACCTGCACGCGATTCTCGTCGGCCAACCTCGCAACCTGCTCCAACAACTCGCTCTTCTGATGGAAGACGACATTCGCATACCGCGGGCCAAAGAAATATCCATATACGTACCTCCACACCTGAGACGGATACGTGAAATAAGTCAACGGCCCACCCAGCGCCGTTCGACTCGTCTTGTCCCCCACAATCGTAACATACGCCGCGTCTCTGTGCAGCAACTCACGCCAACATGCAAACATGTCCGTGCCCCCCACACAGTCAACATACAAATCGTACTTCCTGCCCGCGGGCCTCTTCCCAAGCAACGCCGCCTTCACATCCTGCGTCGCGTAATCCACCACGTCATCGGCGCCCAACCCTCTCACGAACTCTGCATTGCGCCCCGAGCAAACCGCCGTGACATGGCACCCAAACACGCTCTTCGCAAGCTGCACACACCACAAGCCCACGCCGCCACTGGCGCCACAGACGACGACGCTCCGCTCGTCGCGACCGGGGCTCGCGCGCACGCCCGGCAGCCAGTCCAAGCACGCAAACGCACTCAGGACCGCCAACGGCACGGCCGCGCCATCCTCAAACCCCCAGCAGGCCGGCATCCGCGCAACCGCCTCCCGCCCCGGCGTCACAACCACGTACTCCGCAAAGGTCCCCTCGCCCGCCGGCCGGCTGCACAGCCCAAACACCCTCTCCCCCACCCTCCACTCCGTCGTCTGCGAGAGACTCGACCCCACTATTGCGATGGTCCCGCTGTAGTCCACCCCGAGCCCTTTCTCTTTGCCCCCCGCCAGCAGTCCGATTAACGGGCTGCCCCAGAACTGGACGTCGACCGGGTTAACGGCCGCGGCGTGGATCTTTACGAGGAGTGAGGAGGGGCCGGGGAGGGGAAGAGGGGAGTAGGTGAGGTGGGGAGGGGAGGAGGGTGTGGTGTAGGTGAGGGATTTGGTGGAGGAGGGAAGGTGTGGGGGCATTTTGTGGGGTGGGGTTGTTGCTCAGGATGGGTGGAGGGTGAGTCGAGGATTCTGGCGCGTGGTATTGGAGACCGGATTTGCGATTGAAAGATCGTGTTACAGGGATTGGTGAAGTGGAAGGAAGTTGGGAGCATGGGTGTGGGGTCTGGTGATCATCCGAGGCATAGTGTCGTTCGGCTGTATACAAGCGTAAACGTTTGGTCTTGGTTGGACTACTAGACAAGGTTGATGTCTACTACTTTGTGAAGCGACGACTATAACATTCGCAGCTCGATGCTGATGGTTGGTTGTTTCGACGGATGCGTGCGCGCTTCCACTAAATGCTGCCACGGACGCTGGTTTGCCCGGCCGATCCGTCCACCACCCCGCCTATGCCTTTCTGAATTCATATACACATGATAAGTCGAGCTGTCGAAGCTGATATCTCGCTCGATGTGCGAGCAGAATCTCCAATAACGCCTGGTGACCTTATCCGATCAATGCAGAATCATGCCTTTGCCTTCTTTTCCTTCTTCGCCTTCTTCTCTTCCTTCCTCTTGATCTCTTCTGGTGTTCGGTGTTTCTTGATCTTCTTGGACGGTGCCTCGTCCCCATTGGCTTCGGCGTGCTTCCTCTTTCCCGCCTTCGTGGGTAGGTTCAAGCCGTTCGGTGCTGCCAGCCCTGCGCGCTCCTGAGGAACGTCATCCTCCTCACTGTCGGTATCTCCCAAAACTCCTCCACTATCACCACCGACGAAGCCGAGGGGCAGATAGCGCATCTTTAGCCCCTTTACCTGCGGCCGCGGTGCGCGAATGGTGGATCGTGTGATGGAGGCAGCGGCCTCTGAGCCTGTGTTCGGGTCTGCTTGTTTTGAGCTCAGCTTCGGCAGTCGTACGAGCTCCTGCAGGTGCAGGGTCTGTGAGATCTTGGCGGGCACTGTTGCGACGTTAGACCGAGAACGTACCGCTGCGAATGGGAGACATACCAGCGCTGTAACCGTTCTTCTGGGGCACAAGGACTTCGCGTGGGCCATCTTCGCTCTTTTCTGTTGTGGAGAAGCCATAATTTGCACCCTTCTGGCTGAGGACGGAGTCTCCCTTCATAGCCTTGTCCATGGAGATGCTTTCAAGCTCTTTCAACGAGACGCCTGCGGGTGCGGTGATGTGCCAGACCTGCTTTCCTTGCAGGTTGTCGAAGATCTTTGCAGCTTTCGAGGTTGTTCGATCCTTTTCGGACACGAGCACGTAGCCCTTGGGCGGCGCATATGGCTTCGCAGCCCGGAGCTCTACCTCCTGTGGCTTTGAGGCGGCGGCTTTGGTGGGCTTTGGTGCGGGCTTTGCGGCTTCCTCCTCACTCGAACTATCCCCCTCGCTGTCGCTGTCGCTGTCGCTCTCGCTCTCGCTCGACGCATCCTTCATTTCCACTTCCCCAGGCAGATTTGTCTGGATATCCCTCGCCGGCGCATCGTCATCATCAGAGACCTCGGAGCTGGACAAGTCGTCGACCTGCTCAGCGGTTGCGACCGTCTTCGGCGCAGGCTTTTTGGGCACAGGCTTGGGTACCGGCGTGACCTTTGGTGTCGGCTTCTCTTTGGCACTCGATTTCGCTGCGCCGTTCGGTCTGTGGACGCCAATTGTGGCCTTTGGCTTCTCTGCCTTCTTCGCTTTCGGGGCGCTTTCAGACGACGAGTCGTCGTCACTTCCTACGAGTTCCTGGCTCAATGACGGTTTCGGGGGCACGACTTTGGACTTGCTTTTGGGCTTGGAGCCGGGCAGCGGTACCGGCGTTCTTTTGGCGGACATTTTGCTGTTCGCAGCTTCTCAAAAGTTGCGATCGGAGCTGTAACTTTTTCGCCGGGGGTGAAGAAGCGCCCGCATCGAGCTATGCCGCTTCGAGACGCGCTAAGAAAAAGATGGTGAACTTCAAGACGCGACTTGATCAACTGCCTGGAGGAACAGTACGATCTAGACATCGCAGGAGTGCCAAGGAGATCACCGAGGTTTAAAGGTCGCTGATATCTGGTACAGAACCATCTTCTGATCGTGTAATCGCGACGTTCTTGGCACCTCGGATATATATCATTGCGTTGGAGTCCTTTGCATAGCAGTACCATTGCGGAGGGTCTGGACAGAGTGTAATGTTCCAAGATGCCAGTAAAGAGAAGGAAGCTTGACGAAACCACGCCTACTGCATCGACGCAAAGTAAGAGCCATGGTCACCACCCTACCTCGTCCCATGCATCCTGACGAGGTATGCAGAGCCAGTCGGCAGGGCGGAAAAGCCACTGAGTGCAATTGCTGCAGCGAGACTGCGAGCAGAAGCCGCCACCAAGCGCGTCGTGGTGCAGGAAACCACGCTTGAGCCGCTCCCTGCGCCATCAAGCCCTCCTGCAGAGGACCTCGTGTCCGAGTATGACGAGTCAGAAGCTGAGCCAGAGCCGGCAGTCACCAAGCGCAACCTCAAGCTCTGCAACTGGCAGCACAACCCGCGAGATGTCTTTGCCGAGAACGAGTCGGAGCTGAGCATCAACCTGGACAAGAACACGACTATCGCTCTCGTCGGGCATTTCGACTTCCGCGTCTCGAGAGGCGCCGTCAATGTCAATGGTGCCAACATTGGCGCCGTCACCAGAGATGGCCAGAAAGCTAAGACGTACCGTGCATACGTGCCGGCGACGCAGCCGATTTTCAAGATTAGAGGGCTGGACAGCAAGAACCACGTGCAGTTTACTTCATGCAAGGAACCGACGCCGTTTGCGCGGCTGAACCCGCTGTA
Organism: Stagonosporopsis vannaccii; assembly: GCA_028584115.1. Lineage (NCBI taxonomy): Eukaryota > Fungi > Ascomycota > Dothideomycetes > Pleosporales > Didymellaceae > Stagonosporopsis > Stagonosporopsis vannaccii. The sequence continues at coordinate 252,095 of VWXS01000023.1, forward strand.
CGAGGACATGTGGAACACGGGGTCGAGGGGGGAAAGACGGCGGACTTTCGGCATAGTAGGTGTAGCTCCTTTGAGCTTCTGCGTTGTGTTGCTGAGCTGTTCGCTGACACTGTTGATTGGCAGATGACAAGTTCGGAGGAGGACCCTCTGGGACGGCCTCTGCAGCCGCACGCCAGCCCAGAGGACTGGCTGCGAGCGATTGAAGACTGCACGAGCGAGCCGTGCACAACACTAGTCACGGGCGCTGCAGAGTCTGGGAAAAAGACTTTTTGTAGACGACTGGTCAATCGCTACCTCACAGGCATGGGCAAAGCTAAGCCTGCTGTGCCTGCAGTCTGCTATCTGGATCTCGACCCGAGCGGTCCAGAGTACTCGCCATCAGGGCAGATCTCCCTGGTTGTGGTGAGAGAGCTGAACCTGGGCCCGACCTTCACGCATCCAACCACCCTCCCTGTGCCAGGACCCGAACAAAACGAAACGGTCAGGTCGCACGCTGTCCCGCTCAATCTCGCAAACTACCACGACTACTACCGCGAGTGCATCGAGGACCTGTATCTTGCGTACAAGAACCTGTTTTCCCGCGACTCGGCTCTCCCGCTGCTCGTCAACACGCCAGCGTTGCTGTACGCGACGCACTTCTCCGTCCTCGAACAGCTGCTCGCACGCTGCAGACCGCAGAACATGGTGCACCTAGGCGACACTCGGGCGATGGACGTGTCAACAGCCTCGAAACTGGATGCGTTGCAGCGGGTGGCTAAGAAGCAGCGCAGCACGCTCCACGAAATCACCGCGCAAACACCCGTGCTGCCTGCGCTGCGCTCGGATAAGGATATCCGCGCCATGACTGCGCAGTCGTACTTCCACCTCTCCTCGCCCTCGACGTCCTCCTCAACAACAACACCCGTGCCAACACCCGTGCCAACACCCTCCTGGTCCCCCTCCCCGCTAACAACCCACACGCCCTGGGAATTCTCGTACATCAACACTCCCACACGATCGCAAGACCTTGTCGGCTTCCTCTCCTTCGCCGAACCGCTCCCCGCCTCCTCACTCCTCCACTACCTCTGCGGTGCCACGATCCACATCCTCCAGTCCTCCTCGGCGCAGATTCCAACGCCCTACACGGCACTTCGCCGCACGCCCAAATCGCGCATCCCCTACTTCCCTCCGGGTGAGAGAGGGTATACAGAGCCACTCGACCCGCGCACCACCCGTCTCGTGTGCGCGGCGCTGGTGCGGGGTTTCGATCCGCAGAGGGGCGTGGTGCAGGTCCTGGTTCCCCCGGCGCTGGAGGGGGTGGTAAGTGGGTTGAGGGCCGAGAGGACCGTGTTCGCGGTTGGGTGTGGAGAGAGTCCGGAGTGGGCGTACGTCGAGGATGCGTATGCGAGGCAGTGGGAGGAGGAGACGGGGGAGAGGAAGGTAGGGGGGGAGGGAGAGGATGAGGATGAGGATGGGTTCTGGGTTGTAAGGGAGGGCGTGAGAGGGGGGATGGGGTATTTGGGGACGCAGAGGCGGGTGCGGAAATTTATCGTTGGGGAGAAGGAGGCGGGCAGGTGAGAAGGGCTGGTACGAGAGGAGAGGGGAGGTTAGGAGGTTAGGATGGATTCAACACTGTCGGTGCGGTTCGAGGGCTCCGGGGGCAAGTAGGAGGGTCCTCACTCCACTTCCTCATACCTCAACGCCTCGCGGTTAACCGTCGCCCCTTTCACCGTATCGGCTACTCTTAGAAGCCACAGCTTCTTCCCATTCAACAGAAACAACTCCCCTTTTCGCCCGAAGGAGAAGTTTGCGAGTCCACCGGGTACAAGCACTTTGCCCAGCAGCACACCGCCTGCACTCCACACACTCAGGCCGTCGCCACAAGCAGCGTACACATTGCCAGCAATGTCGCACTTGAGGCCGTCGGGGACGCCGACGTCGGCCATGGCGAAGACGCGGCGGTTCATGAGGAACTTGGACTGTGCGCGGTCACCGACATCGTAGGCGTAGCTGCGGGTTGTTAGTCGGATCGTCACGGCTCGCGCAAGGTACAACACACATGGTACTCGCCCGCTCGAAATCCACATGGCCGTTCCCGTGGATGAATTCTGTATCGCTAATATAACAAGTGCCCTCCTTTGGACTGAAGCAGATGCCACTCGGCCGCCCGAAGCCATCTGCGACGACTCGTACATCGCCCGTGTGCGGATCGAATCTGTAGACCTGGTTTGGCAGCTCCGGCGGCGGCCGCATGCCCTGGTCATGGCCGTACACGGGGTCGGTGAAGTACAAGCTCCCGTCGGAATGGACGGCCATGTCCTTGGGCGAGTTGAAGCGGCGGCCGTAGTAGTTGTTGAGCAGGGTGCGGATGCGGAAGGGGTAGTCTGCCTCCATGTGCACGAGGCCGGTGGGGTTTTCCAGATCGCCCTGGGCGCAGAACAGGACGCCGTCGAGGATGCCGTCGCTGTAGGCTGCGCCGCCGGCGGGGTTGCGGACCTGGTTCGGCACCTGGCTGCGGGACCACTGGCCGTAGATGTTGCGCGTCATCTTGCTGACGACGGCGACCTTGTCCTGGCCCGAGGGCAGGCTGTACTGGTTGCTGGTCACGTACAGCACGTCGGTGGCGGGGGTGTAGACGCCGCCCTGGTAGGCAAAGGGGAAGTCTTCCTCGAAGGCGACGGTGAGGTCTGCGGCGGCGCCGAGCATGGCCTGGAACTGCTCGTTGTAGACCAGGAACATGGGCTGGTCCAGGGGGAACTGGGCGCGCGAGATGGTCAGCAGCCGCTGCTGCAGGGGCACGGCCAGGCGTCGGATGCCGCTGACGGTGACGGCTGGCCAGCTGGTCGTCACGGGCGGCGGCACGGGCGGCGGGATGTTGGTGTAGGCCGCGGGCGCGGGCGCGGGCGCGGGCGGCGTGAAGGCGCGCTCGGCGGGCTTCTTCTTGTGCTGCAGCGCGGGCGTGGTCCTCGCGCGCGGCGGCATGCCCTTGTCGTCGAGCACGTCGTTGAGCTCGTGGTTGTGCTCCATGCACACGCCCGTGACCTTCCAGCCGCCGCCGGGCTGCGGCTGCATCTTTGCGCGCCACGGGCAGCCCGTCATGCGGGTGGCATAGACCTTGTGGCCGGCGCCCTTGCTCTTGTATTCCTTGGAGCGCGCGCACTGCAGCATGACGCGGGTGATCTTGCGCGCGCCCGTCTTGGTGGGCGTGTACGACTTGGTGCGCGAGATGGCGATGCCGAAGCCGCAGTCGCGCCCCAGGTGGGCGCGCAGCTGCTTGAGGCCCTCATGGTAGTCTTCGGCGCTGACGTAGTCGGGCAGCGCGCGCGACGTGTACAGAGGGCCGGCGTGGGCGGCCGGCGCGGGCTCTGGCGACGACGGCGGCTCGTTGAAGTCGAGCATCTCGCCTGCGCCGGGCCGTGGTGCGAGAAGGGCCATGGGGGTGTCTCGGTGCAGACTTGTGGGTACGTCGGCGCAGCGAGTCGACGGCGGCGCGCTTTGGTCACACCCACTTCTGGCGGCGCCCTTTGGCCACACCCACTTCTGGCGCCACGCTTTGGTCGCACCCAATTCTGGCGCCGCCCGGCCAGTCTCTTGTGCCTGCAGAGCCAGCGGGCATCGTGCACGTTGCTCGTGTTCTGCATGTCCTGCAGACGTCTGGGGCTTGAGCAGCGCATCCTGTCAGTCCCCACACAGAGCTAGTCCGGCCTCGAGCAGCCAGTGCAGCGCTCCATGCAGCACAACCATCACCTCGCCCTATGTCTTGTGCTTGGACAGACACGCTGTTGCTGTGGAAATCAGCACTCTCTCCAGATATCATGCAAGCATCTGTTGCTTGCACATGGACGAATGCAAGGCTGCCAGTCTCTGGCATGTCTAGCCTTAAGCTGTTCATACCTCGTCATACATACTGCTAGAGCCGCGCGCACTCCACAACAATGGATGACCGCACCACCAACAGAGCCCGCAGCGACGTCACCGCGCTTCTGTCCGTGTCAAAGTCGTCTTGCCGTCCGCTGTGTTTGACGTAATTGTATTGACACGATGGCTGCGCAGAGACTACTTGTACGCTCTGCTGCACGCGCCCAGACGACAGTATTCACTCCGTGTTTGCCCAGACCTGCGCGTGCCATTCGAACTACCACCACTCTTGTTGCATCGTCCGTGTTCAGAAGACAGCTATCAACCTCCACACGCTTCAGTATGCCCGACCAGCTCAAGTCCAGCGAGGTCAGCTCCAAGACCGACCCCTCGGTCGCAAAGCAGTACGACGACCAGACCGACAAGGCCAAGCAGATCCAGGACTTCTTCTCGCTCGCAGACGACAAGAAGATCGGCATCCTCAGCACCTACCGCAACGGCGTTGGTACGTCCACATCCCCTCCCCTTTCACCCCCGACACATACATGACCCCCCAAGACACATACATGACCCCCCAAGACACATACATGACCCCCCAAGACACATACATAACCCCCCAAAACACATACATAACCCCCCAAGACACATACATAACCCCCCAAGACACATACATAACCCCCCCAAAACACATACATAACCCCCCCCAAAACACATACATAACCCCCCCAAAACATACATCGTGCTCTCTCACGTCGACCTTTTCAAACAACTGACCCGCCCCTCCCCCAGGCCCCGTCGGCCGCTCCATGGCCACCGCCCGCCGCGACGGGCCCGACTTTCTCTTCCTGGCCAACGCCCACGCGCGCAAGTTCGCCGACCTGGCCGCCAACAAACAAGTCCAAATCACCTTCCAAGACAGCAAGACCCAGGACTGGATCTCCGTCTCCGGCACCGCCACAACCACCGACAACTCGGATCCCCGCATCAAGGACGTCTGGTCGCGCGGCGCCGCCGCCTGGTTTGGCGACCTGGGCGACGGCGTCCACGACGGCAGTGCCGACGACCCCCGCATGGCGCTGATCGAGGTGAAGAGCAACTACGTGACCTACTACAAGACCGACGTCGGGCTGCTGGGCTACGCAAAGGAGGTTGCGGGCGCCGCCATGACCGGCCGTGTGGCCAACACGGGCGTGCTGAGGGAGCTGAGCGAGCAGGATCTTGACAAGGCGAGGTCCATCAAGTAAGCTCTACACCTACCGAGGGCATGGCTTTGGTGCATGGCTGGTCCAGCATGATTAATCCAGCATGAGTGGTCTAAGATGACTAGGCCTCCAACGAAGCTATGATTGCTTCAGCCATGATTGCTTCAGCTACGATTGCTTCAGCTATGATTGCTTGCAGCCATCATTGCTCGTTAGTCTATCCCCTGAAAAAACCATGCACAAAAATTGGTAATGACATTATCGGCCACGCTGTCTCGTTATACATATATTGCGGGTATCGTGACTGTACCGGAACGCCGTGATGCAAATGCTCGCCGTGTCTCATCGACCACGTCTTCAAGGGATGACTGACGGATCGTGCGGCCAGTTTGCTGCAAATGCCGTCCACGGCGTCCCTCGCATAACCATGTTGCCGTCTTTGTCGGGTGCGTACAGCTGCGGCGAGTAACCCTGCACCGATGCCCAGGTCCAGAAAAGACGTCTCCAGTAGCACGTCACCTATACCAGGTCAGTGCTGAGTCGACTGTGCACGCCAAAGGTCAAGACTTACTGCTGCTGGCGTCAGATAGCGGCGCGCAAACGTCTCGTAGCTATTCCTCGCAATCTCCTCCGCCTCATTGTCGTGCTCCCGGAAGTAGTCCATGGCCGCCTCAAGGTTCTCAAAGTTCTCTGACGCTTCAATGTAGTTGACCTCCGGCCCAGCAAGCCGCATCAGATGCGTGTGGAACTCCTGCCACTCGAGCGGGTGGGTGACGAGCGCCGAGCGGCAGAGCTGGAGGTACTTCAGTCGGCCCGAGTAAGAAGTGCCCTCGGTTTGCACCGTGAACTTGTACCCGCAGAACTGCCTCAGGTTCATCACGTCCTTTGTGTGCACGTCTGTGGCATTGTTGATGACGACAGGCTTGATGTCGCTCCAGGACTTCCCCTCGCTGATGCGGACGAGTTCTTTCCTGAGCTTCGCCATCTTGATCTTGCCGCGCCAGACAATCCGCGGGTCCTTCTTCTCCCACGGTACTTCCTTCTCCTTTAGCTCAATCTCTCGGCGGATGCTGTTCCAACTGGGAGCGTGGGTGTAGTTCCACGACCAGTAGGCGTAGTTTGGCATCATCCAGATGTCGTTGTACTCACGACCTTCCTTACGCGTGTACCCAAAGAAGACGCCCTTGCCCTTCGACCGTCGCGGCAGGTCGTCGAGGGAGAGGGAGAACTCGATGTTGGGCACCGAAGGGTCCGAAGTTGGCGATGTTGAGAGGGCGCGGTCGATTTGAGCCAGTGTGCCGAGGATGCGCTCACGCTCGTTGCCGTTCGTTACATAGCATTCTTCCGGTTTGCCCGAGTCTACTACAAAGAGCTAATGTCGTTAGGAGCGATGCAAGCTTTGGGTAGTCATCTCACGTACCTCGCCTCCGTGGATCATCAGTCGGAGCATACATCTGCCCTTTGCAATTTCAATATCTTGGATGTGCACCTTCCTCCCCTGCCGCCTAGCTACAGACTGATCCAAGCTGTGGTATAGCTTCGGGAAAGAACTGTCACACTGTTCATGGCTGAACGTATGTATATTTGCATGCTTGTCTGCGTCGAAGACGAAGCTGCGCGCTTCATGAGTAAGCCACCCGCCCGTCGCCGACTGCTTCCATAGAGACCATAATTGTGTTGCTATGATGAATGTAGAAATGTAGAAAACAAGATGAGTAGACGAAAGGCGGAAACCTTTGGGAATCATGATGGCATAACGCGTGGGGTAACGAGCGACTGTGGTAGCAAAGCACCAGATAACTACAAATATATGGACGTAAGGACGGGAGGGAACTGTAAGACTCAAGAAGCGTTAAGCCATGGGACAAGACTTGTAGAAAAGAGCGAAGCCTACCCTAAGATGCGCCGTCAGCGGGTGACCCAGCGATACGATAGTAAAATGAGGGCTAGCTATTCGTAGCTCGTGAACGGGTCTGCAAGCCCAGGGGCTGCACGTTCACCAATCCGCACATGGCAAGCGGCAACTTGTACTGACCCCGCCAGCTGCATACGATAAGCGCACGGCGCGGACTGACCGTTTATACGACAAAATGGATCTGGAGATCTTCCAAAATTGATAGGAGTTGGTGCAGGGCGCGAATCGCGGTCTGATCACAGCTCGTTCCTGTGCGCCAAGATGATTCGATTGTCGGCTAGGTTTGCTTGAGGCTAGCTGCGCAATGCACGCACACCGCGCGCACCGCGTGAACTCCTTCAGAGTGTGGGCCTGGACCGTGGCTTCACGACGCGACCATGTTGGGAGGCGCTGTGGACGGCCTGATTCGCAGCCAAATATACAGGTCTAACGGCCGAGGTCGATGCTACGCTTCTCAGCTTCTTCGGCGGAGCTGGATCAAGCAACGCCATGCATGCAAGACATTTGGTTGACGGCGACGATCGGCTTGGGGCGGAAGCTTGTTGGTGAAGACCCTGAAACCATGGGCTCATTTCCCCTACGCCGCGACCTGCACAGGGAAGGGTTATCACCGACTTGCTACGAACATCGCAATAAAGAGTTTTGGATCCTTTGATCAGTTGGGAAAAGTCTGACGCTCATCAGTCATAAGTAGTCGCCTGGCCTGGAGATTTGTGAGATGTGGGATCACTGGCGTGGAAATGCAGCCTTTCATACTGAATCGGGTCTGTAAGGCGACAATAGTATGTGTGATAAGCAGCTGTGAGCCTAACAAATGGCGCGATTGTCTGACAAAACCCGTTATGATGATCAAGCAGGAAAAGCATAGAGGGTGAGGTTGAAGGTGAACTAGCGTTATGAGGTGCTCTTTCTCAACGTAGTTGGTTACACGACATGACAATGTAAACAAATGCTGGAATGCAGAGCGCATGAACTGCTCGAATATAGCACACCACTTAGGCGTCTGGTATCCAATACACTGCTATAATAGCACAACACTGCGAAGGCAATTCAGCCCACGTGCCAAACGCTCTTACACTAAACACCCTTCTTCCCACCCTCAAACCACTTCCTCAGCATCTCGACATCGCTCTCCTTCAACCACTTCTCATTCGCATCCCCTCTGCCATGCGCCCAAACCACATAGGCTGCCAGACTGGCCTGTCGCCCCTCCAACGATCCATTGGGGTCAATTCCCTCATCCTTCAAGATCTGCTCCCGCTGGCCTGGATCTTCGACAAATCGCTGTAGTAGATTCAAATTATCGTCATCTAAGATGCTGTCGCTGGTGGGGTGGTCATGGTATTTGATGATGTTCTCCGCGAGGGTTTTGTCGCGGAGCATATCAGGGACTGTAGGCCCGGTGTAGGTTTTGGCTGACATGGCGTGATATAAAGAAAATCGGGCGCAGAAACGTTAGTACTCTGGGGAATTTAGTATGAATGTATGTGAGCCTTGTAGGTCGCTGCTGCCTGAGGACACGGGACGCTTGTTGTTGCCTGGTGGAGCGGGCGGTAGATGGGCGAATCACAGCTATTGGTGTGCTATACTGTACTCGAGGAGACACAAAGCGACCTAGGCAAGAACGAATCGATATTAGCAGGGCGAGGAGTGTTCCCTCCCTTCCTTTCAGAAGAGCGCCTGGAAGGTACTGATACATCGACCCAGGAGTACTTCGAGGGTCACAATCAAGAATTCATACACGAATGATGTCGTGACGACTTTTACATCAATCAACGGCATGTTGTGGTGCCACGAGTATTTCAACTAATGGGTTTTCACCACACATCGAGCTCACTCAATTCAGACTAACAATGTACGCATATCTGGTACACGGCCGTGCAAATTCACGTGCCGAACAAGGACCGCCAGCGGTGCTTTGACCCAATGATAGGTGGATTGCTATTGTGTTGATTTGACTAGTGAAGAACAAGCCTTTCTTGTTTCGATGCTTCCAACCTAGGACAATGTCGTAGCGTTGTTCATACTGCCAATATTGTGGCCAATTTACAAGCGAAGCAGGAGAAATAGCGGCGACTGTAAGCTATCAGAACTGTTGCCATTCCCCAAGCACTATGTGGCTAAAATTTCGTGTGCTTGTTGTGCTACAATGCCCATCCATACTCTATGAATGTAACCATATTCAGAGGTGGCACAAGAAGTAACACCACGTGCAGCCGCGGTAATGCGTACATCATCAGCGGTGGAGCCACAGCCTTGCTGTTGTGTTGAAATGTAAGGCTATATACAGGATCATCGCTGTGTCGAAGTGAAGCAAAAAACACCGAGAGAGGCCCAGGGTCAAGGTGGGCTAAGAATGGCCCGCCTTGGACCCTGCGGCATCCACACCCGATGGTGCACCTCCACATCTACGCTGCACATCATGATCACCTATATGAATTGAGCAAACGACCGCATTGTGTATTGCTTGCGTGCATACCCAAATCTACCCCTGACGATCAGTGTGACCATTCAATCAAGAGAACACGGCTCGCGTGTGTAGCTCACGCTCCTCTCAGCCCCGCAGCGACGTCATTGCTCGCCCTGGCAGCTGTCCTTGCCTCACATCGCAAACGGCAACAAATCCAGACCAGCTTTACTTCTCCTTCTTACACCAAAACAGCTAACGACACGCGGACTTACACAATGGCAAGTAACGCGCCCACCTTGATCAACCTGCCGCCCCCGCCGTCGGATCCAGCCACCCCTAGTGAGATCCCGTGAGTAATGAGCACATGCTGCTCTGGACAAGCATTGACATCAGCAGGGGCACGCCGAATTCAGCTACCACGACCATGTCAGAGCTGTCCACGGTTGCCATCAAAGACGGACATCGCGGACACTTTCCTCACCACCATCAGCCCGCTGACGCTGAGCGAGCGGATCGCATCTCGCGCTTGGCGGGTCTCGAGCGCATTGGGGTGAGCGGTCGCACTTCCCAAGGCCTCGGTCCAGGCAGTGCTGCCAATCCTCCACCCGGCTACTTCGATTCGAACAACCAGCCACAGATCTTCCGCGAAAGGAGCACTGTCGGTAGCGCTTCTGCCACCGGTAGTGTAGGTGGTCGCACGACGTGGGCGAGTGGTAGTGATGGAGGTGTCAACGAGCCAGACCGGATGAGCGAGGATCAGACTGAGGAGACATCCAGCGTGGGTGGATTCAGCGACGAGGCATCCCTTGTTGGCTTCGGTGAAGGCGCAAGAACACCAGCTAGGCAGCTCAGCCAGCTAGGGAGCCCCGCTGTTAGCAAGGCGAGTGCCGTGCCTGGTTACCTTAGGGAGCAAGGCCCCGCCAGTCCGTTGACAGGCGTTAGCAACACCAGCTCAGGTACTACGCAAACTACATCGAGCGTAGAGCAGCAGCGACAACAGGCTCGTGTGATTGACGGTATGACGTTCGATGAAGGCGTTTCAGCGAACCGTACTCCAGGTCCTGGCCAGTCGTCCACGGCACAAGACGTCATCCGTGAGCGCATGCGCCAGCAGCAGGCTGGACAGGATATCATGGACTACGAACAAACCAGAGAGAACTAGGAATGTCTTGTTTTCTACTTATGCGCGAATCCTTTGTGAGCGTTTGCAGGTATTAGTTGTCCAAGGAGAATGAATTTAGAGTCGCGCATGAACAGGCATTGAGGCAGAGCAGTGGCGCCCGACCAAAACGAATGCGTAAAGACTGTATGATACATATTATTGCATTTCATTTTAATGGCCATCCACGCACATGATGACTCCGGACATGATGTTAAGTACTGGCGGGCCCGAAGTGGTTAGCGGGGCGCGGCTCAAGTTCGGGCGCCCTAAGCGAACACACCACGGGAATTCGACTGTTGGTCGACGGCCGCAGCTCAGCTCATCGACAAAATCCACCCGGACAATCGACACGCAAATCAGTCGCCATGGCCAGTATGTTGAGATGTCCGGTAGCCCGCGAGCTCTGCTAACAGCAGCGCAGAGTCAAAGAACTCGTCTCAGCACAACCAGTCGAAGAAGAACCACAGGAACGGGTACGCACACTCCTGCCTCGAGCAGCGAACGGACATCGACTGCGCTCTTCCACTCGCACACCATTACGCGTTTGAAGATGAAGGATGGCATGGCTGACATGATGGCGCTGCAGTATTAAGAAGCCTAAGACTCACCGTTACCCTTCGCTCAAGGGCACCGACCCCAAGTTCCGCCGTAACCACAGGCATGCTCTGCACGGCACCATGCGCGCCCTGGTGCGTTTCTCCGACAGCCCACAAACAGCGATAGAAACGGCCCGCTAACTCCCTCGCAGAAGGAGGTCAAGGAGGGCAAGCGCGATGCTGCTTAAGCGACGAACGATCACGAACGAGCGAGACACAGGGCGGTTATCGATTCCTCATGAGACATCTGGTCGGCGTCAATGGCATTCGGACTTTCTCTGGCGGCAACGAGCCCCAGACGGGTGGACGTGGGTTCCACACCATAGGCACTGAGATCCGGCAATGAAAAAGTCGAAAAGTCATGATCGGTCCCGATCATCTGCGCCAAGTGATGCATGCGAGCATTCTTTTTTGTCTGTTTTCAGTAAGTGATTTGAGGAGTGGAGGGTCACACCTCGAGACGACCGGCATTAGTGTGTACAGCAACAGAGCTCTTCCATGCTCGACCTGCTGAAGGAATATCTTCGTGCCAAGATCAAAGACCCCAACATTACCAAACACGCCGTTCTTTCCTCCGTAGGGCGAGTGTGCATGAAGTTGGGGTTACATGTCATCTACTAACCCCAGGCCTTTCTCTTGGGACCTCCAGCTAGGAAGGTTCATTTTCCAGTATCACCCTTGAACATTACGAATTGTCGCATTCTATTTAATGCATGTAGATGAATACATTTAGTTTCAGGTGCGAGTCTTTGCATCACTTTCCGTTCAGGTGACGTCGTGCAGATAGCCGCCCCTCCACATGCGTGGAGCAACACCAACCAGCGGGGTACACGCTCCTTCAACCCCAACGACGCTCGCTCACTCACTCTCCGCCGGCGATACAAGAGCTCCAAGCATACGTGAAGATCTCGACAAGTGATCTCATGCTCTTGTACCGCATCGCGGAGAGTTTACAGAAGACACTGCCGAACCCTCCCGATACCTCGCCTGCACTGCCTTGCTTTGGTCTGCTTAACAAGCAAACGCTGGTACTTCTTGAAGCTCCGCAGCCGCTGAATTTCAAGCCTTTATCTCTTTCTCAGTATTCACTGACCAAGCCTATATCTACACCGTCTCTTCTCCTGTTAGAGTTGCAACTACGACCATCCGCGAGCGCCGAGCCACGTAAGCAAGATGGCAACCGACGCTCACTGCGCATACTGCTTCGAAAGCCTTGCCGCTTCGCTCGAAAAGCGTCCTTCCCTCTCCCTCCGCCAGGTCGAAGCGCTCTGGAAGAAGTACAGCGCCTCGGCCACAACCACCGACTCGGCCGCAGCAGACACCGATAGCCCCGCCAAACCCGCTGCTGTATCACGCCTCCTCTCCCCGTCAAATGGCAGTCCATCCAGCGCAGCATCTACACCCAGCGGCACCAGCTCCGCCAGTAGCGCAGGGACAAGTATGACGTCGCTCGGCAGCGCGCTACAGAAAGAAGAGAGCTTGCAGGGCGAGTACCCGCTCTTCGTCACATGGAACACACTTTCGCGCAGCGGCGACAAGCGACTACGAGGCTGCATCGGGACCTTCGAGTCGCTAGACCTCGAAGAGGGGCTCAGCAGCTACGCGCTGACCAGGTAAATTCTGACGCGCCTGGCTATTCAATCACGGGACTGACACCACCACAGCGCTTTCGATGACGGCCGATTCTCGCCCGTCACCGCGCGCGAATTGCCCTCCCTCCAAGCCGCCGTCACCCTCCTCACCAACTTCGAGCCAACCCCCAACAACGACCCACTCGCCTGGGACATCGGCGTGCATGGCCTGCGCATCTCCTTTACCTACCACGGACGCCGCTATGGCGCCACGTACCTGCCTGATGTAGCGCTCGAGCAGGGCTGGACCAAGGAAGAGGCGCTAGTGAGCTTGATGCGGAAGGCGGGATGGAGTGGCAGGAAGGACGACTGGGAGAAGGTCGGGTTGAAGGTGATTAGGTATCAGGGCAAGAAGGCGGCGCTAGGGTATGAGGAGTGGAAGGCATGGCGGGATTGGGTGGATGAGGAGATGGCTGAGAAGTAGGCGCTTCTCATGGACGAGTATAAGGAGGTGCCTCTACAATACGATACGATATCCACGGTAGCGCTAGCAAGGCGTAATGTAGCGGATCTAGACACAATAGACTTAATTTCCATCCACAGTCCTGCTTCATTCATTTCTGGTCACGGTGAGGAGAGGAACATGCCCGACTGCATCCAGGCCCCAAGCCTCAACTGGACTGATCCCATACAAGACTCTGGTGCATGACTGCTTAGGTGCAAAAGTCGTCCCGAGTCCTCGGACTGAACGACTTTCAAGCGGTGATTGAACTGTTCCTTGTCTTGTTCTGAGATTTATAGGAAAATATAGTCAAACAACAAGAAGTAGATGCGGACCAGGGACTCAGAGTGACTCTGTACACTACAAAGTGATGGAGAGCCAAAGCGCTGCCCAAAGCCACACTGAAGAAGCTTTACTATCCATAGCTCAACAACGTTTTGGTCAATTGCTCACAATGTGTAGAGGTCCAGAGAGGTGGGGCCATTGCGTCAGAAGGAGCTCCCGGCCAAACCCCATCAGCCCGAGCCGCCGGACGCGATGACAATCAAAACAACGCGTAAGGTCACAAAGCAAATGCGCGCAGGGTTTGAAATTATGGTTCGACATTCATTCCATCGATACGACGATAGACATCACGTCGCCCGACACACTCTTTTCTCCAAGGCAAAGAGAGATCGAAAAGGCAATAGCCCACCTGCGCAACCCGCAGACACCAGAACGCCCGGCCAACATCATGTAACAGACAAACAGAAAGACAGATCAACACCCCTTAGCAGTACCATGGCCTACACCGTCCCACCGGAGATCGTAGAGAGAAAAGGGATATCACGTTACAAGCTCGCTGCACAGACTCTTCGACATGCTCTCGACGGAGAGTAGCTCAAGTCTGCACATGAGGGCTGGTTAGAGAAGAATCAACAGTGAAAGAAAGGTGCCACGATGATCGCTCATGCCTTCTTTGGTGCTGCCTTCTTGGGAGTGGCCTTCTTTGTTGTTGCCTTCGCAGCCGCAGCCTTCTTGGGCGCGCCCTTCTTTGGTGCAGCGGCAGCGGCGCTCTCAGGTGCCTTGGTCTTGGTGACGCGTCCCGACTTGGTCTTGCCGAGAACGCGTGTGACCTCCTTCTCGACTGCTGGAGCGGGAGCGGCTGCTGCTGCGGCTGCGGCCGACTTGCGAGGCTTGCTGGCGTTAGCCTTGGGCTTAGCGGCGGCGGAAGCCTTCTTTGTGGTGGTAGGCTTCGCTGCAGCCTTCTTGGTGGCAGGGGCTTTCTTGGTGGTGGTGGTGGCCTTTGCCTTCTGTACTGTTGTTAGCAATTGATGTGCCATGCAACCAGGAAGACATACGGTGGCAGCAGCCTTAGCCTTGGGAGCAGCCTTGGCCTTAGGAGCAGTCTTTGCCTTGGTGGCGGCGGGCTTCTTCTCCTTCTCCTCCTTCTTGGGCTCAGTCTTCTTCGCGGCAGCGGGCTTAGCCTCCTTCTTCGCAAGCTTCACGGTACCAGAAGCACCTGAGTAACACGTCAGTACATGATATGCAAGACTCATATGCATGGACGTGTTAAGCGGGGTGCTTTTCACGCCGCCGAGCCTGAGGGCTTGAAGGTCATTGCTCACCCTTGGGGCGCGAGAACTCGCCCTTCTCCTCGCCAGAGGTAATGGCACGGTTGACGTGGTTCCTGAAGGCAGCATCGGTGAGGTTGTCGACCTTGTTGTTGGCCTTGATGTACTTCTGGATAGCTTGACGGCTGGTAATATATGGTCAGCGCAAGTCAAGGCGTAGGAGGACGCAAGCATGACGCGATGCGAAGGGATGAACCCACCTAGATCCATTGCGCTCCTTCAACTGTAAAGTGCAAAGAGCACGTTAGCCAAAGTCGTCTTAAACTCGTACAACGTTGGGGGGCTTTGTTGCTCTCTGTGAGCCAGCTGGCGCATTGGCGTCGCGCGCCCAGAAGCGGGGGTCACGATGCGCCGGAGAATGTAGACTTACGTTGATAATGGCGTCCTTGACCATATCTATCGAAAAGAGTCAGTAAAAGGCGGCGAACACGATGGAAGCAACGCGATTGTTGTGCGACAACGTGGTGTTGAGAGATCAGGCAACATACCGATGTAGGAGCCATGGCTGGCGCCAGCAGCGGCGGCCTTCTTGGGAGCTGCAGTGGAGGCTTTCTTAGAAGGCATTTTGGTGGTAATCTGTAAGTCGTGATAGACGCGTATCTGATGCTTCTAGCGAGGGGGCAAACGTCGAAATCGATGGAGTGGTTGTTGTTGTGGAAGCGTCGAAAGTCACTGGGTTGGGAGCACCGCGCGCCCCGAAGCGGGGGGAAGCTACTTATCTGACGGCTGCAACCGAGCAGGTGCATCCAGATCAACTCTTGCGCGACACAATCGTCCATTCCTATTTAGGAAGGATTTTGGTATTCAAAGGCCTTTTCTGATCTGGAGTCGACAAAGAGCGCACTCTTACTGGGTGATGCGCGCTGGTATCGGAGACGCTCTGTCAGGGTGTTCTGAGTCTGCCGCACCCATCCGTCCCGTTGACCTCGTGCTTCATCCCACTTCATGATCTTCTGCATCCTTGAAGTTTCGAGTCCCCTCCCTGATCTCCCTCGCCTGTCGGGCATTAGGCAGACGCTATACCGTCGCTTAAGTCTCCTCAAGTGTATCTAGTCCTTGTGGTCACTCAGCCTCGCTGCGCAATAGTGAAGCTTCACATAATACTGAGCAGGCGCGTCGCTCCGTAGATTGAAACAAACGTTCCGCGTTCTCCACTGCTGTTCTACGCACTGACATGATCTTTTCTTTTGTCATTGAGTCCTTTGATGCTCTATTGCATTTTATTCCCTTTCGGTGCGCGCGTAACTAAATATTAGTGGTGTTGTTTTGACTCCTCGCGCGTCGCTACTCGCGTTGTTTCGCTTCACCACACACGCTTTGGGATTCGTTGACACTGGACGCACAAAGCATTGAGTGGCTTTGACATACGCAGCAGCAATACCACTGTTGCCTACTTTCATGGATGATGCCATCTTGTACAACAATGCACTTTCTACCGCGACGCGGAAGCATGTTGGTCAGGTGCGCCGAGCGCTTTTGATCACGCGCGCATGCGTCAACCCCTCTCTCCCTCGAATTTGACTTGCTACCCCCTTTAGAGATATCTGTCTTCCGACTGTTGCTTACACTAAACATTCCGGAAAGCTCTAAATGCTCTGGTTTTAAACAATTCAGCTGCTCACATTCATGGGCAAGATATCGATGCCGCATGTTTCTAGACGCTACAGAAGCCATGGTAAGTGGTGGTGAAGCTGTTCGATATTGACCGCCTACGAGGCCAGATAGTACGAACGAAATATGACGTTGCGACGTAACGAACACATGGCAAACACGGCATAGGCTCTGCAGCCTCCAGTCCGGATCGATTATAGGCTTCAACAGCAGTATCCATTCCTGCGTAGTATGTCCAACAACGAGGAAGCGCCTTTGAAATTCCATACGACCACACAGCTCTAAGTCTACCTGATTACGATACACACTGAGAGAGTTGGGACGCCCTCAATTAAACCTAGCCCGATCTTCATAGCACAATTCTACAGCCGCCCAATGCCCAATGTGACCGGAGGCTCTGGGATGTGCAGCTTTGTTACAGATCAAAATAGCACACAATGGCATGCCATAGTGTATTGCAGTGTCACGGTGGATCGTTTGAGTCAAGTGTAAAACATGACTCGCCTTTATGCACGATGTTGTTTGGAGCCCCTGACGTCTTTGGGGCGAGTTGTCTGAGTACCTCCCGGTCGATTCAGTACGGTGTGATATCACCGGAAGTGGTGTTCGCTTCGATGTTATCTCATCAATTTGTCAAGGATCGCCTTCGGTTCCTAGCAGTGGACCCTTGGTCAGAGACTTGGGTTAGATTGGTCCTCAGCTTTGCTGTGTTCGCATCTGGTTATTACAAGATATCAATGAGTGCTGGAAAAATCGAGGAATCAAAGTCCAATGTAATTACAGAATGATCTGTCTACCTCTGGGAATATGTACAGTTCGAAGTATTATAGAAACAACCCAAACAGGCTATGCCAAGGAGCGTAGAGAGATGCCAAAACATGTGGTAAAATCAAATCATACCTGCCATCCTCTCGGTAACCCCCCCGCTTAAGGCAGCTGAGAGTAGGAGCAAGAGACAGGCTTCTCCTCCTTGAGGGCGCGAGCAATGAAGCCAACGCAGTTCTCGCTGCCAGCAGGGTTCTGGGTGATGTCGAGCCAGACAGAGTAGCCGCCAAGACGAGAGTTGGGGCAGGCCTGGAAGCCGATCTCCTGATTGGTCTGGTCCTTGAAGATGAGGTTGCTGTTCTCGTCGATGGTGAAGCCGGTACGCTCGCTGTTGCGTGGCGCGCCCTGGACGCCAGTGGTGTACCCGATAA
Organism: Stagonosporopsis vannaccii; assembly: GCA_028584115.1. Lineage (NCBI taxonomy): Eukaryota > Fungi > Ascomycota > Dothideomycetes > Pleosporales > Didymellaceae > Stagonosporopsis > Stagonosporopsis vannaccii. The sequence continues at coordinate 269,710 of VWXS01000023.1, forward strand.
CGCCTTGGCCCATGCCGGAACGGTCAACGTAAGCTTGTTGAGGAGGGTTATCAGTGTAGAGGTAAAGCTCGCCGGCCTCGGTGAGCTGGAAGGAGGCGTAGTTGACGTCCTCAGAGCAGGAGGCGTTCTGCTTGGGGGTGTTGACGAGGAAGCCAGTGTTTGCGGCCTGCAAAGAGCCGTACTGGAGGTCGGACCCGGAACGGATGGTCATGACGCGGAAGACATCGCCAGCCTTGATCTCTGTATCGGGAGTGGGAGCGCAGGGAGAGGCGGAGACGAGGGCAGCAGCAGAAGCGGCGATGGCAGCGGTAGTAAACTTCATCTTGATGAACTTGCTGAGGTGTGAAGTGTTGATATTAAAAGTTGTGTTGTAGTGGTTGGTAGAAAGTTGGAAAGGGTGTGTTGATGATATGATGAACATAGTGAGGCTGTTATATATCCGTGGCCTTCTGTACTGTCAGTGCCATCTCGTTAGCATATTGCCGTCGCTCCCGAGCAGAGGGCGATGAGGCCGATGTTGCTGGGCACAGGCATCGCTGCATCCGTATGAAGTCATTTGCGTCGAACACGAGAGGAAAGTTGGTCTGTCCACTCGTGTTCCCCATATTTTGTATCTAGATGGTGGAGTGTGCCACAGCCGGCGCAAAGCAAATGCCTCCTACCGAGCGTGGGTATTCCATGGCTTTCCACTTCTGTAAGATTTGGTGCGTGCATGCTGCAACGTGTGACGTTAAGTTGCCACAGCTGAGAGGACACTCAACGATCGACGCTTTAGCCCCTTGTCCACGATTGGCTAGCTCACTGTAGTTTCCGGGAGACGGTTGTACTGCCGAACGTTGAGATTGGTCACAATAACTATACGGCAACAAGAATAGAAATCAACAGACCTCTAAACTCTGCTAACGTCATGTGATCGAGAATTCGCTTTGAGATGCACAGCACACATGGTCATAACTCGTATTGCGAGCGGTGTAGTCGATCGGAGTGCCTCCCATACGGCTCTGGTTCCGAGCGTTAACACGATGTTACGATGTTACGATGCTGCTCTCTGCCATGACTTCACCAGGCCGTCAGTGCGAGAGGCCGGTTTTCGACATACGAGGAAGGGCGAGGAAGTGCGAAAAAGGGATCTTCGCTATGTCGATGCTATTCGGTAATTTGCAGTTTCATGCAGTGCAGCGTGAAATACCCCTATCGCAATCGCCAAAGCGCGCGTCCAACCTGCAGGCATCTCTTGATGTCAAGCACTAGATTGTGAAAGTTGTGGTGATGCGTTGCAGCCTCTGAGAGCTGGCGCACAGAGCGCTACTTCCACACCCCTTTTCGACGTAGCACACAACCCAAAATAACAATACGCCACCGGGCAGAGCCGCACTAACCGGCGCAGGGTCCAAGTGCGGTAACATATCGGCAGGACCGAGGTATGTCCAAATCATCTAGGCTTTACGACTGCAAGGCTGCTCTAGCACGTTGATCATCTGGTCGCCATGTGGAGTAACATTGCCATTTTGGCCTTGATGCTAGCGAGAGCGATCTTGAGCCGAGCATGTTGCCTCGGAGAGCAGGAAGAAGCAAAGATGCGCAGGTCGTTGTTGGGCACGAATTGGAATACTTGGCCTGCCAGTGGCAGCAACTGTTCTCTCAATTGTACAAGGTTAACGTTATCAAAGAAAGCACTCATGCCAATGCAGTTTCGACGTCTAAAAGATCAAGCCATAGCTTGCTCACTCGCGATGTAATAGTTGCCAAAGATCCCACCAATGCAAGCTGCCGAGCTATACACAACGCTCCTGATTTTCGCCATTGCACCCACCAAAACACCTTTCACTCGTCCAGGTACCCTATCTTGCAGAATTGATTCAAACTCCTTACGTCCAGGTTAGACGTGAGCAGGGCGCCAAGCATCGTCTCACGGCGGGGCAGGAAATCTGCTTTGACTTTCCAAGCTGTGCCGTTGAAATTGAAAACCTCCATGTCATCGTCTTCCTCGTCATCTTCATCATCATGATTTGATGTGCCGTTAGGCTGTGCGCTCTTCACCAACGCATCGCCACCCTTTGACTTATCACCCAACCGCTTCAGTGTGGACAAAGCGCGGTGTACGATCAGCTGGAAACCTTCTCGATCGGGTTCCATCGGTCTCTGGCCGCGGTGCACGGGTGGCGGAGGCGGAGGTTGAATAGCGGCGTCGGTGGCAGAGAGCGACATCGCAAACTTGAGGAGACTGTTTGCCCAACCATCCTCAGACTCGAGCCATGATCGACAAATGCCGCTATCGGCGCCGGGAGCTAGGCTGGCGAGTATGTCGGCTGCAAGCATACCTTGCATCAGGTATGCCTTGCGTGATTCTGCGATACGTGCTTCGAACATACGGACTTCCTTTGGGCGCGCCTCCTTCATCTGATACATTTTGTTTTCGATATAATTGCGATCAGGTACGACGGAAATGGCCAACGCAAATGCTCGTGTCAACAGATCGTAAGCTGGGCTTGACGTTGCTTCGTTAACGAAGATCTGCTTGTAGTAAGTCCGGTTAGGGTCGTCGCGCGCGAGCAACTTGGCCAGACTGTCAATCGCAGACGGGAGGTAACGATGTATTTGCGGGCTGAAGGGCGTGAATTTCACTGGGCTGCCAGGACGAGGGACAGGAGCAAAAGCACAAAGGAAGTGCAGGACAGCGTAGGCGTCCTCCCGAGAAGGCAAGCTGACCTTTGCACTTGTATTGGAGAAGAGAGTGACGAGGTCTTTCATGAAGTCGAAGGTGTTGATGTGGGATCGTAGGAGAAGAACGCGCGTTCCGACCAACCGTATAAAGTTGGACAAAAACTTCAGTACTGTAGGGCTGACGAGTGATGCGTGGTTGACTTCGAGGAAGGAGAGATTGCGGAATATAGTTGTAATAGCCAGTAGCCGGTCGGCTGTTCGATCTAGGGTGTACTCCTTGGTCCCTACCTCGGGAAGTTCCTGAAGTGTTGCAGCCTCCGCACGGCAATGATGCAATACGTCTTCGTAGGGTGTGAGATCTAATATATCGGTTACTTCAGGGTTGTCGTTTCCAAGCACTTCCAGCTGCTCCTCAGCATACTCGACTAGTACGTCCACCAGATCTTCGCATTGCCCAAGATCTAATTGTACATTGTTGTCGTACGTAATTTTTGCGAGCGTGTCAAGCGCCAGTCTTGTTTCCGCATGCAGTCCAGACCGGAGACTCATGGTCAAAGCTCGTATATCGATGACTCCAGCTTCATGTAATAACGGGACATTTGGCTTGTAGTTGACGATCATCTCGATCATGTTTTTGAAGTTGTCCGAATCGAAATCCAAGCCGCCCCAGGTATCTTGCGTCCGGTAAGCTGGCTGATAAACACGTGTACCATCATCCTGCTCGATGACGGGCTGTCGCTTTTCAATGACCTCGGCTGGCGCGGGCGCTGGTGCAGATACCGGCTCAGTTTTGTCTGGTGTTGCAATGGCATTCGCAGGTTCCTGACCCTGGACAGGTGTCCCTTCCAGTTGCCTGCTCATGCTCTTTCGAGCATTGCCCTCTGTTTGTGGTGTGCTTCGTCCGTTGAGATCAGGAAGAGACGCATTATTCTGTAGTGGGGTTGACTGCTGCGGCGCAGGCGGAGCACCGAACTGGGGCTGCTGTGGAGTCGGCGGCATCGATTGTCTTTGCTGTTGCTGTTGCTGCATAGCTTCTTTGGTCCGTTGTAATTGCTGAAGATATTCTTGCTGTGCTGCATTCTGTGGTGTGCCAGGCATTGATGGTCTTGTTGGAGACATCTGCGAACCCATGGCACCACCCATCTGACCCTGCCCAGGCATGTTCCCCTTAAGCTGATTCTGTCTTTGAAGATATGCCTGTTCGTATAGCATCAAGTTCTGTTCGTACGTTATGCGAAACTCCTCTGGGGCAGTCGGAAACTGCTGCGGTGGCATCGACATCATCTGCGCGACTCGTGGCCAGCCCTGCGACTGTGTCACGTAGCGATATCCCCTGAACTGCATGACTATTTTGTAGAGGTTCTGCAGATTAATCACACGGCCGGCTACTGTAGGACTGGGGTTAAAGCTTCGCCCTTGCTGCTGCATCAGCGCACCGACGTTCTTGGTAAAGTGCTGTAGAGCGAGCTGAGGGTTCTGTTGCGCCTGCGCCTGAGCTTGTGCCTGAGCTTGCGCCTGCGCCTGCGCCTGCGCCTGAGCCTGCGCTTGCGCCTGCATGGGATTGGGCCGCATGCCTGGATGTTGCATGCCGCCGGGCATCTGCCCAGACTGATGTCGCTGTTGCGCAGCCATGTTGGCCGCTGCCAAATTTCCCATCGCGCCACCCATGCCTCCACCCATCTGTTGCTGCTGCTGTGTTTGCTGCGCCTGCTGTTGCAAACGCATTGCGTACTGTCTCTGCGCTTGGAGCTGTCGCTCCTGCAAGTTTTGCGACAATTGCACCGATTGGACAGGATATTGACCACCGGCATTGGGGTTGAAGCCTTGGTTCATCGCGTTGCCCTGAAAGTTCATGGGAGACATTTGCGGCCCATTGGGGTTTTGCGCGGGCGAGGACGTCTGCATCCGTTGCTGGCCCATCTGCCCCGACATGAAGTTCTGATTCGACATGGTCGGCGACGGTGTATGTGTGAAGCCCTGCTGCTGCTGGAGGCCGAATTGAGGTTGCGACGGCGTCTGAGAGCGCGACATGGCCGGGTTGCCCAAGGAGTCGCGCTTCTGGCCAGCCAACGAATTCATTGGGAAGCCGCGCGCCCCGTTCATCTGGGGATTTGCGAGCGCATTTGGGTCAATGAAGCTGGACGGGTCGTACATGCCGTTCTGCTGGGGGGACTGGAAGTCCATGATGCGCGGCTAGGATGGATGGACGCTTGCGGCGAGTAGAGGCAAGGGACGTCGCAGCGGGTAATAGTCGTCGTGTGAAGATGCGATGGGTATGCGTGAAGGCATGCAATCCACCTGTATCGCGTGTCAGCAGGCATGGTGATGGGAGGATAGACGCGACTACGGCTGCAGCACTAGGGCCAGGCCAGCGCAGGGAGGGCAGAGCGCAAGGTGAAGGGGACGTGGGCAACATACACCGCGCGACATATGATAGGCGCTAGAAGCGTGTCCTCATCAGGGCAGTTTGCGGGGAATGCTCGGGATGCGTGGTCGAATGGAGGTCACGTAGCGCACGCTCCTTCGACGCGATGGCTCTGCTGAGGTTGTGAGGAGGCAGGCGCGAGCGGCCGGGCGCTTCTGCTTACTAAGTCACGAGATCCAATCCTCAGTGCCTCAAGATCCGGCGCTCATGGAGCGCTGGCGGCCGCCAGCACAGCGAGCGCAACAGAGGGAGCAGCAAAGAGCAGCTCACTGGAAATTCTACGGGAGCATGCACTGTCGCGAAATTCCAGAACACGCGTTTGTCGCATTGCAACCAGTGGAGTGGCTGCATTGCCGGCACTCACAAGCCTGAGCTAACTGGATCGATTCTCCCGGAGCCGATTCATCTGGCCGTGTCACAATGTCTCTCTCCACTTATTACATCACTCAGCTTCCTGGGGAGCGCGCTGCTTGTCTGTTGCGGCCGTGTCAAGGACCGCGCAGACTCGCCCAGCCCAACCGCGCCATACCCTGGCTGCCCTTCGTTCCCGAGAGCTGATGCGACTCCGCTCTTCTGGTGTTTGCAAGCGGAAGCTCGGGAAGGACTGTGCATACTGATCGATTCTACACTGCCTCTAATTGTGCCAAAAAGTCTTGAGTTTAGGATGTCGTGTCTCTCTCGAATGGGCTTCATCACACCATCACTAATCGTTGCCACTCGAGGCAGTTTCGCGCCCCAAGCAGTGATGTGGTTTCTACGATGATGTCGCTTTAGTTGACAAGGACGATCATCTCGTGCAGACTATGACTTATTCGTTTGTTTAAAACATGCCACAGCGCACCGGTCCGGACAGTAGTGCACGTGATGATGATGCACCGGCCTTGGCGTTTACCGCGCCGACCGCGCCTTCCACGAGCTTCATCAACATTGCGACAGGCAAATAACATCTCCACCCCTTGCCACAGCCTCCACCCATCCACGGTGCCTCTCTCCTGCACCTTTGCCTCTCGATACTTCCGCATCAGCGCCTATACCTAAGCCTTGTCGATCATGGCTGACGCCGCAGTGGAGAACCCGCTCAACACTGTCCCCCCTCATAAGAAGCAGCTCCCTTCCTCGATACCAAACTTTGATACACTGGAAGGCTTTACAACAGAGGGCGACGATGACTATTCGACGTTCAAAAAGCTTCAAAGACAATTAGAGTGCGTGGTCTGCTTTGCCTACCGTCGCAGCTACAGGTGGCTAACTAGCGCAGGTACATCCACCTCCAGGAAGAGTATATTAAGGATGAGCAGCGGAGCTTGAAGCGCGAGCTCGTAAGAGCGCAAGAAGAGATCAAGAGGATCCAGAGTGTGCCGCTCGTCATAGGGCAGTTCATGGAGGCCATCGACCAGAAGTATGTCCAGCGACGTTTCACATCACGAGTTGAAAGCTAACATCTGCAGCACTGGTATCGTACAGTCATCAACTGGCTCCAACTACGTCGTGCGCATCCTTTCCACACTCGACCGTGAGCTTCTCAAGCCCTCTTCATCCGTCGCCCTCCACCGCCACTCAAATGCCCTCGTTGACATCCTGCCGCCCGAGGCCGACTCATCCATCGCCATGCTTGGGCAGGACGAGAAACCCGATGTGACATACGCCGATGTTGGTGGTCTGGACATGCAGAAGCAGGAGATCCGAGAAGCTGTGGAGCTGCCCCTCACACACTTCGACCTGTACAAGCAGATCGGTATCGATCCACCGCGCGGTGTACTGCTGTACGGACCTCCGGGTACAGGAAAGACTATGCTAGTCAAGGCTGTCGCCAACAGCACAACTGCATCGTTCATCCGTGTGGTAGGATCCGAGTTCGTACAGAAGTACTTGGGTGAGGGACCGCGCATGGTTCGTGACGTCTTCCGAATGGCGCGGGAGAACTCGCCATCTATCATCTTCATCGATGAGATTGACGCCATTGCCACAAAGCGTTTCGATGCACAGACAGGTGCCGACCGAGAAGTCCAGCGTATTCTGCTCGAGTTGCTGAACCAGATGGACGGTTTCGACCAGACGTCCAACGTCAAGGTCATCATGGCCACCAACCGCGCCGACACACTCGACCCCGCACTTCTCCGACCGGGTCGTCTGGACCGAAAGATTGAGTTCCCTTCGCTGCGAGACCGCCGTGAGCGCCGTCTCATCTTCTCTACGATTGCAGGAAAGATGAGCTTGTCGCCCGAAGTCGACCTGGACAGCCTGATTGTCCGCAATGACCCGCTGTCTGGCGCCATCATTGCGGCGATCATGCAGGAAGCTGGTCTGAGGGCTGTGAGGAAGAACAGGTACAACATCATCCAGGCCGATCTGGAGGAAGCGTACACAAGCCAGGTTAAGGGGACGACCGAGGCCGACAAGTTCGACTTCTACAAGTAAACGCGCCGCTGGCCTGGTGGGGCGAGAGGGGAAGGGAGGAAGGAAGGAAGGGGAAAGGGAGGGAGGGAGGAAAGGAGGAAGAGAAGAGAAGTGGCTTTGTACACTACACTAGACGTCGACCCTCTTGATCTGGGTTCTGCATGCTGCACGCTGCACGCTGCACATACGCTGGGCCGCATGTTTAATGCAATGAATGACTATGAGATGAGACCTTGCTGGTGTTCCGACGACACGGCGACTCCGCTACGCTACACCCACGGCGCTTGATCGCCCAGGCTGCACGCGTGGAGAGCCCAGACAACAAACCGTGACGCGAGCCATCCAACCACACAACACAGGATGATGGATGATATATACTCCTGTTCATTCCCTATCTACGCGGCAAGAAAAAAAGATGCCTTACTATCCCATGACCCACTCAGTCAGTGCCGCACTGAGCCGCACGCCCACGCCCACACACAGAAACACACATTTTCTCCCTCTTTCCTTCGCGCTCTCTCTCTCTCTCTCTACGTCTCGCTCTCAGAGTGTGGGTACATGTACGAGACAAGCTCGCACCACAGCCTCCAAAGCACGGGCTAATTATACTACAGGAAGGGCTTCTCTTGCTCGACCAGGCGGTTTCTTATCTTCTCCTTGGAAAAGAAAGGAAAAGAAAAGACGCGGTTGAGGGTAATTTTAGAAGCGATAGAAGAAGAAGAAGAAGAAGAAGAGAAGAAAAAGAAGAAAAAAAAAGGGGACGAAGAGGAAATCTAAAACACCATAGCTAGCAATGCCGCTCAGCAGAAAGACGCATGGAAAACAAAAAGGTGGGGACAACTAAAAGGTAAAGACACAGGCACAAACAGAGAGGCGAAACAAGCAAGCAAGCAAGGGAGCAGAGTTAACAACAAAAGAAGATTTCGATTCTAGTCAAAACAAGACAATGAGGTGTGGGTGTGGAGATGGAGCCGTTTCGCCGTCAACTCCCGTTACATGACTGTTGCGAGATGATGGCGTCGGGGGAAAAAAGGCAACAAAGGAGAATGCGATGTGTAAAGCGCCATCGGTTGCTGACAAGGGGCTCGTCGAGGGTCGGGTTCGGTCTTGGTGAAATGGAGGGGGTTTGGTATCATGCATTTCGCTGTCGCGCAAGAATGAAGAAAAGAAAATGCAGGCCTGTGCCCATCCAGCTCGAGTCCAGTCCATGTGTTATGCAAAGTGTGCGTGAGATTGTGTGCCCCAGAACATGATACGTCTATGTGGAAGGCGTGGTGCCTAGTTCACCCGGATTGTCGTTTCAAGCGGGGTCCGTGGTAGCTCCTTGTCTACGCTGCTTCGGCCTTTGCTCTCCTTGGGCGGCGTAGGTGGACCTGAATGCCTGTTATGCGCGTAGTGGTCATCTTTCGGCGGTGTTGGAGGGCGGTGCTCACTCCCGGGCGCAGAGTCCTTGGGAGGTGTCGGCGGCGGCCTTCCGTGCTCAATGTCCCTCGCAATGGGTCTCTGCAGAGGTGTGGCGTGCGCTTCTTCTGTCGGTGGTGGAGGCGGAGAGCGGATTGGCGCGTCGTGGGAGCGGTTGCTGCGGCCACCAAGACTGGCGGCCTCGCCTGCTTCCTCAACTACAGGCAGCGTGGTGCCGATTTCACCGCGCTCGGCGGATGGGCTACGGACCGCACGCATCTGCATGTTGGGGACTTCTCGCTCAGGGGCGCCGTGACGTTGAGTTTTCTCTGCCTGGTGTTCGGCCTTTTCCATGACACGGTCTGTCGAGGTGCGTGAGACGGCACCGATAGCTTCCTCAGCAGGGTGAAGAGCTGCCTCTGCCTTCTCCCGTTCGGCGGCTTCTTTTGTCTTGGTGACGCCAGTGATGAACTTGAGGAATCGGTCTCCGTAGCGTTCAGGTGGAATTGCCGAAATCTGGGACTCCGTGTTCGCGAGGCCCTTGAAGAAATGCTCCATACGTTTGATGAGAGAGTACTGTGACGGTTAGTTGAATGTCCGTGATCTGTCATGGCAAAACTTACATGGGTAAGACAATCAATAATACCGAGGTAGTAGATCTCTTCCCCAGGGCGGTCGTCCTCATGTGTGGCTTGGAAACCACCATCGTCCGAGTAGAAGTAGAAGTTCTTCTTAGAGTCTTCGAGTTCGTCCGGCATTCTAGCAGACGTCTGCTCCATTGGCACTGGCTTTTGTGTCTTGACCGATTGTCGGAGCTCTCTTGCCTTGCGTGCGGTCTCCAGCTTTGATGGTGTCCGCATGAGCTGGTTGGGTTGAGGCTCCTCGGCAGCTTCACCGCCAGGCTGGAACACCTTCAACGTCTTCTCGCGAAGATTCTCCTCGTTGCCTTTCTCGAGATCATGAATGCCAATCAGCATAGAGTAGTCCATGATGTGAAGCTTCTGCATCAACTTGACATCTTTTCGCATCTGCTCAATAAAGGCGTCCTTCTTGGTTGGTCCCAGTTCTAGATGCAAATCTCTTCGTAACCAGTTCAGGTCCTTTAGTGTTGCGCGGGGGTTCTTTTCAAGGTCTTCTTCCCGGAAGTCGCGTCCAATGGTGGATCCCTTGAGATCGAATGTGCGGTGAATGTCTCGGTGTGGAGGAAACAGGTTGTTCATGACGACGAAGTGGATTTTGCGTCCGTAGGGTATCTTTACGCGATGAAGGCCATAAAACTGAGAAAGCAGGGTGTTTGGGTTTTCTTGTACGTGGTTGTAGTAGTCCTTCAGGATCTTTCTGAGGAACTTGTGTTCGGCGTGGTGGATGGTCTTGATGATGTATTTGTAGTCTCTGGAGAAATAGAAAAAACTGCCGCTCTTGCCGGGGGAGCCTAGCTCTGACAAGATGTACTTGCTCGTTAGTGATACGAGGTAATCGGCGGGGTCAAGCTTGAAGGTCCCACGCAGATGGCGAAAGACCCAGGGTGCGTAGTCCTTGAACTTGAAGTCGTACTTGGCCGAGGGAGTGAGTTCGTTGCCGGTGATGTCAAAGGAGAACTTGTGCTTGGCGTCAAAGTCGGCGTCTGTGAGCTCGCGGTCCATCTTGGCATTGGTCCTAGAAACGGTGAATCGGATACCGGTAAGCATGTTGTAGGCGGTGACCCAGTTGACGTGGTTCTGGTCGACCTTGGTGCCGACGACGACGCGGTCCTCGTCCTCGTCCTCGCGGCGCTTGCGCTTGCTCGCGCGCTTCTGGCGGATGTGCTCGGCCCAGCGCGCGGCGTCGTCGTCCTGCGGCACCTCGTCGAGGTGCATGTCCGAGTTGATGGAGCGTGTGGTGCGGCGCACCAGAGACATGGAGCCCCTGCGGCGGGAGGCGGACGTGGGCGAGAACCTGCCGCTGGCGGTGACGACATCGTCGGTGCTGTTGCGCGAATCGCGCGGGCGGGCGGTGGACAGCTTGGGGACCTCGAGGGTGTGGCGCTGCTGCAGGCGGTAGGGGTGCTGTGACGGCGAGGGCGTTGCGGTGGAGGAGCCGCCGTCGTTGTTGAAGGCGGGCGGCGCCGAGACGCGGTGGGTCGAGGCGGGCACGCGCAGACTGGCGCTGGCGTCGGGGGCTGGGGCTGGTGCTGGGGGCGACGCGACGGGGGGGCAAAAGTCCTTCTGGGCCTCGCGGGCGCCGTCGAACGAGTTGAGCTGGCCCAGCTTGACGTGGGTGGTGCCCAGCAGGTCCTTGGCCTCGCTGCCGTGGACCGAGGCGAAGTAGCCGTCGTCGCGGGCAGGCGGCTCGCCCGAGTGGGCGCGGCTGTCGGTCGACTGGCGCAGGCTGTGCGTGTCGCGCTCCGTGTCTGCGCGGCTGCGGCGGGCGTCGTCGTGCGAGGTGCGGCGGTCGGTCGAGGGCCGGGCAGGGCG
>VWXS01000024.1:0-44614 GCA_028584115.1 Stagonosporopsis vannaccii
CGGCCAGGCGAGCGCACCCGCAGCGCGCACAGCGGGCGCCTGGAGGGCGACGCGGCACCGTGAGCCGGCGCAGTGCGGGCACACGAGGGGCATGTCGTCGAGGTACCTGTACAAAGGCGCTCGCTCCACGCTGGGACGCTGGCGCGGGCGCGGGCGCGCTGGGACGCTGGGTGGTGTTCGTGCGCCGTGCAGGGGTCCCCTTGGCGGATTGACGTTGCTTAGAGCGCGGCGACGAGCGACGCAGCCTTCGGTCTGAGTGGGGTGCTGGTGCGTGTTAGCAAGAGAAATACAAGCCCGCGCGCGCCCCTACGACGGACCTCAATTCACTCTCCGCAGCCCACCTTTCTCCTCTCCTGCCCCGCCTGCCTTGCTCGACTGCCGGATTCGACGCTGCAACTGACGCTCGCCGCCCTCGACACCTCACCTTGCGGCGCCCTCCCTGAAGCCTTTTCCCTTTCCCCGCTAGGCCCAAGAAGACGCCCCGGCAGGCGATCGTCCCTCCTGTGATTGGCCCACTTCCGGCTCCGCACCGCTCCTCCATCACCGCTCCCAGCGTCGTGCTCGACCACGGCGCTCGCTCGCGACCTCTGCCCTCACCCACGGTCCTCCGCTGCATTGCCAGCCCCAGCTGTCCAGTGCGCATTGCTCGCGCCTGCCTCCCGGCCCACCCTCGCTTTCTTGCACACAGCTACGTTCGTTTCGCCCGGACTACTGCAAGACGGCCGCGCACAGCACGCATTATTCAACACGCGCGACCCACTCTCGACGCCCACCACGAGCTGCTGTGCCTCTGCACCTCCTCAGCAGCTGCAACACATTGGCCAGCGCAGCTCACAGCAGTGATCTCCTGGCTGCCACTCTCCAGCCCACAGACGTGCTCCACGTCCTCGCCATGGATTTCTCGACGTTCGTCAACCCGGCTGACCTGACCTTCGACGGAACTGCCCAGCAACCCTTCACCGCAGCAAACTCCACCACCTTCGAGCCCTTTGACTTTTCTGCACCCGCCGAGGAAGAGCTGGTACATAAGCACAAGGACTCTGCCGTCGACTTGACTAAACTCCACCAGTTCCACCCAGAGCAAGATTATCCTTCCACAAGAGCGAAGAGGGTCAAGATCGAGCCTACTGTTTTCGACGCATTCCTCGACAACTACTCTTCGGAATCCAACACACCATCCCCTGCTGCCGACTTCGACTTTGTCTACAGCACTGCCAACTCCCCTGGAGAGTTTGTCCGCGAAGAGAGCCGCACCAGCTCGCCCGAAGTCTCAAACGACATGTCTGCTTACACTCCCGGGACCGCACCTTCTGCCTATGGGTATCAATCCCCAGAAGCTATCCACATTCCTCAGCAAGAAGACAGCCTCACATTAAAAGTCTCAATGGACCGTACCAAGACACGAGCCGAAACACAGACCAAAGTCACCATGATTCTGGACTCCCTACCAGAATCCTACGAATGGGCCCGCTTCGCTCGTCAGACCATCTCAAAGCCCAAGCAGTTGGCGACTGTGGACGAGATTCGAGAGAACCAGAAGAAGGGCGGAGCCGTCTCCATCGATTTCACTCTTGTCTGCGCGGTCGCGGTGGAGGAGCCCAAGGATTTGGAACTCGCCCTGGCACGCGCCCGAGGCGAGGGCTCTTTCCCCACAAGAATCCCACGCGTTGACGTCTCCGAGATGGAGAAAGATGACCCTGCGCACCCGCAGAATGGCGGTGCTGTGATCATCTGCAACGGCTGTCAAGAACGCGAGAGGAAGCGATTCGGCCGCAAGAAGAAGCGCAACGAAGAGGAAGAAGAAGAGTGGAGCACCTATGACGATAAGCGCATCATCATTGTCAACGAAAAAGAGTTCAAACGTTTAGCAGACGCTGATGCAGCGGAAAGCAAATGGGGCTCAGGTGCGAAGAAGGTCGAGTTCTCTATGCGTATCGCATGCTACTGCAGGCACCAGGAGTCCAAGACACCAGTGGGCTACCGGGTCATCTTCACGATAAGGGGCGCCAGCGGAGAGCTCCTCACCCAAAGCCTCTCCGAAATCCTCCAAGTCACCGACGATCACAAGAACAAGGAGACTCCTCAGACTGAGCTTCTGTCACCCTCTTTGAACTTGCCGAGCTCCATGCCTGCTCAAAGCCAGCAGTTCGGACAATACCCAGTATACACACAATATCCCATGTCTACGCAGTTCAATTTCACTGCACCAGCACCCACACCCTACGGTTACAACCATCCTCCCACAGTCTTTGGTATGGAATCGCAGCCTCCAACACCCATGTACTCGCGTCCTCCTTCGCCAGGCATCCACTCACAGCCAACCACCCCGACCATGAAGGCATTCAACTTCGGCAATTACCCTCACTTTAGCCACGCTGTTGCACCCCAGCAGCTCACTCAAACTCTCAACAGGGTAGTCAACCCTCAGCAGACGCTCCAGACACTTCGTCACCCCGTCACAGCACAACAGTCGCATCCTCTACCAAGTTACCCTGTCGCTCCCCAGCAGACACCTCAACCCATGAGCTTCAACATTCCTTCTCAACAGCCTCCTCAGATAAACACTCAGTTCTCGCCACAGGAGACAGGATTCTACGAGTTCGGGAACTGGCAAGCATAGTGTTTCGGCCTTGCATAACGATAATGAGATATGGAATTTACTACATGGCGTTCTGGTGGTTGGGTCTGGTACTGGACGGTTGCATCACGAGCAAGGGGCTTGCATAATGGGCACTGCAGCTCACGATCTATCATGCGCACGTTACACGTTGCGCTCTGTTTTGTTTTTACCGCATTTCTACAATGTTGGTTGACACGAAGAAGTCTGGATACGATTTGTTATCCTGACGAGTATGTTTTTAATTACTAGACTAAAGTTATTATTGCTTCCATTAGTGTTACCACAGTCCTCCCATGAGGCCGTATAGACTACGAAACAATCAAAGAGATACCACACTTGAGCCTTTTGTTCCTTGCCCGATTCTTGATGTGATCGATGATGAGGGGCTGGCGTGCGCAGCCAAACGCCCTGACGCTGTTACACCTGCCTTCCCCTCTTGATGCTTCCACAACCCCGCATCTACCTGCCGTCGGTATGTGTACAAACTTTGTTGTCCTGATACTGTTGCTCCTCATTTCCACACACACACACACACACACACATTAGCAGCGTATGCATGCAGTCAGCTCGATGCTCCAAAATCCAGTCCCCACAGCTTCATCCACCGACTGGCCTTTCGTCAAACCTTGTCATTGCTCTCACTGACCGCCCGCAGACATGACAGGGCAACATGTCTGGTACCACAAAAAGGACCTGTGCTTCGCTCCATCGGCCTTGCATTGATCGGTAGGAAGCCGTCTTCCGCAGCCTTGAGAACAAGGAGCTAACAACGCCCCCCAGCACGCAGCAGTCTAGACTCCTCCGCCATTTGATTGGTCCCCACCGCCCCATCGCGCTTGAGACATTGGCTCAATGAAAAGCAGATACAGCCAAGGTTTACGACCTTGAACAGGTTTCATCAGGCCTGAGGCACGGCGCCCTTTCATTATCCTATCGGCTTGCATAAGCGGCCTGCCCTCTTCGCTAACGTTCTCGGGGCTCACGGCACGGTTTCATCGTCAGGGTGGAAAACCGCAGCCGACATCGACACCGACATGGAGTCGAGGTCTCGGTCTGCGGACTTTCCAATACGAATCGTGTTGGGTTCTCGGCTGCGCTGCCGGTCTATCCAATTATTGCAGCAAGGTATCGCAAGCTCCAACTAATTGAGAACAGAGGTCCACATTCCAGTCGACACATTTCCCACCGGGCCATTTCCAGCATGCAACTCAGCGTTGTTGATGTAAATCATTTCCATTATGTCATGAAGGCTCTTTGAGCAGCTGTTATCATCTACAGTGAATCGAATTGACTTGCTCCCCGCCGCCAGCTGTTCATCAAGACAGCATCTGGATATCTGTCTGCAGCGGCCTGGTGCTGCCAGCTGCAACATCTCCAGTAGAAGTCGACGTATGCTCCAGCATGTGTGCTGTTTCCGGACCAACAAAATTCCTGCCTGTACTGCAGACGGCGAGGGGCGACCTGAGGTCAACTTCCTGATGGTTCTTATCTACGAGCCAGCTGCGCCGGCCTTCCTGTACTCCTCAAAGGAATGTACATGGCCAATCGCTGAGTCTTCCTTGCTACGAAGCTCTTCATCCCACTTCTCTTCTTCTTGTGTTATGGTTGCTTGGAATGCGCTGGATTGACCTCTGTGAAAGTACAATGGAGCGGCTTTCAGGAGTGCGACATCCTGCGTAACGAGAATGTGCTTCACGGTCGACCCTGAAGCTTGTTAGCATCTGAAGTATATGACTAAACAGGACGACCATACCGGGAGTCTCGTACTTGGCTTGTAGGAGAAGCTGATCAACGACGTGTCGCAAGCCACGGGCACCCGTACCCATTTTACTCGCCTTTCGTGCAATCTCCCTCAGTGCACCACTGGTGAAGCGCAGCTCGATGTTTCTCAAGTAAAACTTGTGCTGCTCCTGCGAGAGCAGGCTGTTTTTTGGCTCCGTGAGCACTCGAACCAAAGCCTCCTCATCAAGAGCAGATACAGCGCACACGGTGGGAATGCGACCAATCAACTCAGGTATCATGCCGTACTTCTGGAGATCGGCGGGCTGTACATGATCTAGAACGTTGACTTTCTCTTCAGGCTTTCTCTGTCGAACACCTCCAAATGGATTTGGCTTCTCAGGCGGGACATAGAAGGGCGAGTCCTTCTTGAACCGAGCTGCCTCCTCACCTCGCAGCATCACTCCATCAGCAGATGCTTGGGAGTTTGAGGTGCGAATCGAAGCACCGAACCCAATGCCGCCCAAGGACTTTCGATCTAGGATGGTCTTATGCAGGTTGGCAAATGCACCAGTGCATATGAATAGGATGTTGTCAGTGCGGATGTTGAACACCTCGTCCTTGCCGCCTCCCGGGGCTCCACCCGAAAGTGGGCTTCGTGGGCTGTCTAACGGATTGCCAGAAGGGTAGCCGCCGTTATTGCTTGGGTTCTTCCCGGCACTCTTCTCTGGTTTTGCACGCACCTGCACCGTTGTGCCTTCGATGATCTTAAGCAGCGCTTGCTGCACGCCTTCACCACCAACATCCTTTCCGTACGACATCTTGGCCGAGGCAATCTTGTCGATCTCGTCCAGCACAATAATGCCATGCTCTGTGGCCTCAATGTCATGGCCTGCAGCTGAGAAAAGGCGAGACACGCACTGTTCCACATCATCTCCAATATACCCTGCCTGTGTAAAGGTGGTACAGTCAGACATGGAGATAGGAATCCCCAAAGTTTTGGCCAGCGTTTTGCACATCAGCGTCTTGCCTACACCAGTAGGGCCTAGGATGAGCACATTCGACTTGTCTATCTGCAGCGGTTCGGGGGTGGGTTCGGGTAGAGGCTCGGCTTCTTGTGGGGCAGCTGTGTGCGGCGTGAAGGAGGGATCGTTATACGACGCTGGGTCTGCAGAACTAGGACTGTACACATGCACGGTTGTCTGCTGTCCTGGGAACTCGTCTGACGTACTCAGTCACAGCCCATGGAGCAGAAGGAGCACACTGGCGGCAAGATAATGAGATTTGGGTCTACCTTCTACAGGATGCCTGAACGCTGACGCGCGCCGCTGGGCCTGCGCTTCCAGTCTTGCCTGCTCGTCTCTCTGCCGCCGGAGCTCTTGTATGCGCAGGTGGTGTTCATGTATGGCGACACTCAGCACTACCTTGGCACGCTCTTGGTCGACAACAAACTGGTCCAGGTGCTGCCGCAGCGCCTTGGGCGTGACATTGCTGCCTCCGATGTTGGAAGTGCCGCCCAGGGGACCCCGTGTTGGCTGGTCGGTCTCGTAGAAGCTCGAGAAGCCCTGGCCGCCGAAGTCAGAGCGGTGGAATGTCGAGTGCAGGGGACCTCGGGTGTGGAAGGCGCGACGGCCGATGGTGCTTAGGGCGAGGTAGGATGCGCGGGCCTGGGGCGAGAAAGCGACGGTGAGCTTTCGGACAATCATGTTGAGGGCGTAGTCACGGAGGGTGTCACATCACGAGCGCAGAGGCTCAACAAGCACGAGCGCACGATAGTGCCCAGGCGGGCGTGGGTGGTGGGAGGAGCTACAGCTCTCCGCATTGGGCCGAACACTGCGGGGCTGAGGGCTGGGGCGCCGCCGTCCCCAGACAACTCGGACCGCGACAGCCAGCTAGCACACCTGAACAAAGTCGCGGGCAGCCTCGCGCAGCAGACAGCCACTCAGCCAGCGCAGGGTGCGCTTGCAGCAGCCTCAGCGAGAATGCGCTCCCAACGAATTGCAGCGTGAATCCTTCCGGCCCCTGCCATACGCGCTGTTGAGTCGCGCTACGGCCAGCCCAGTCCAGAAGGGTAGCAGGGCAATGACGTTGATCGCTGGGTGCGAAGGCCTCGTTGAGCGCTACAGCCAAACACTTGGGCGAAGACCCCGCAAATGTCCACTTGCTTGCCGTCTGTCTGATTGCGAGCTCGTGCATTGTGTGCAGTAGAAAACCGTGCACCTGCCTCCCTCGCTCTGCAACCACCGCTGCTTGATAGCAAACCCGCATCGCTGCTCGTTCTCGTCGTCCACCACCATGGAGCTCGTCAACGCATCAGCCAACTCGGTCAACGACGCCCCCGCAAAGGGCGCCAACGACGGCACTGGTATGCACGTCACCCCATGTCCGCAGCAATTGACTGACCAGCTGCCTCGCAGGCATCGTCCAGCTCGATCCCTATCTGGAGCCCTTCTCGGGCGCGCTGAAGAGCCGCTACGCCAAAGCGCAGCAGTGGATCAAGACGATCAACGACACGGAGGGCGGACTCGAGAAGTTCTCAAGGGCAAGCACGATCGAAGTGCCTCCTGCAGCATCGGCTGACCATTGACCAGGGCTATGAGCGCTTTGGCTTCCAAGTCCAGCCCAACGGCGACGTCGTGTACCGTGAGTGGGCGCCGAACGCCCTGCGAGCATACCTCATTGGCGACTTCAACGACTGGAACCGCGATGCCACGCCCATGACGAAGAACGAGTATGGTGTGTTTGAAGTCACGGTGCCTGGCAAGAACGGCCAGCCCTCAATACCCCACGACTCGAAGATCAAGGTGTGTTTGCTACGAACGAAAATGCCATGACACAAGCTGACCTTCGGAACAAGATCTCTCTAGTCGTGCCCAATGACCACGCCCGCCAGGAGCGTCTCCCTGCCTGGATCACCCGAGTGACACAAGACCTCAGCGTCTCCCCCGTCTACGATGCGCGCTTCTGGAACCCTCCCCAGAAGTACCAATTCAAGAACAAGCGACCCCAGAAGCCTGAGAGTGCACGCATTTACGAAGCACACGTTGGCATCTCATCACCTGAGCGCAGGGTCGCCACGTACAAGGAGTTTACACAAAACATCCTGCCAAGGATCAAGCATTTGGGTTACAACACCATTCAGCTGATGGCTGTTATGGAGCATGCATACTACGCCAGCTTCGGCTACCAGATCAACAGCTTCTTTGCCGCAAGCAGTCGCTACGGCTTCCCAGATGACCTGAAGGAGCTCATTGACACTGCGCACGGCATGGGCATCACCGTTCTTCTGGATGTCGTTCATAGCCACGCCTCGAAGAACGTCCTCGATGGCCTGAACATGTTCGACGGTAGCGACCACCAGTACTTCCATGAGGGTGCGAAAGGACGACACGACCTGTGGGACAGCAGACTGTTCAACTATGGTCATCACGAGGTCCTGCGTTTTCTGCTCAGTAACCTGAGGTTCTGGATGGAGGAGTACCAGTTCGATGGCTTCCGCTTCGATGGTGTCACAAGCATGATCTACACCCACCACGGTATCGGCACAGGCTTCTCTGGTGGTTACCACGAGTACTTTGGCCCTGGTGTTGACGAGGAGGGCGTCGTGTATCTCATGGTTGCCAACGAGCTTTTGCACCAGCTGTACCCCAGTTGTATCACTATCGCCGAAGACGTGTCCGGTATGCCCGGTCTTTGCGTCTCGCTGTCCTTGGGTGGAATAGGATTCGACTACAGACTGGCGATGGCTGTGCCGGATCTGTACATCAAATGGCTGAAGGAGAAGCAGGACATTGATTGGGACATGGGCAACCTCGTCTTCACACTGACAAACAGGCGGCACGGCGAGAAGACGATCGCTTATGCTGAATCCCACGATCAAGCGTACGTCGCTAAATTCCATCTTATTACTCATTACTGACAGTTTGTAGGCTCGTCGGAGACAAGACACTCCTCTTCTGGCTGTGCGATGCCGAAATGTACACCAACATGTCTGTCTTGTCAGAGTTGACGCCTGTCATCGACCGAGGTCTCTCCCTCCATAAGATGATCAGACTTATCACCCACGGCTTGGGCGGCGAGGGCTACTTGAACTTCGAGGGCAATGAGTTTGGCCACCCTGAATGGCTGGACTTCCCTCGCGAAGGCAATGGTAACAGCTTTGACTACGCGCGCAGGCAATTCAACCTGGTCGACGACGACCTGCTCCGCTACAGGTTCCTGAACGAGTTCGACAGCAAGATGCAGTGGACCGAGGAGAAGTACGGCTGGCTGCATTCGCCTCAGGCGTACGTCAGCCTGAAGCACGAGGGCGATAAGGTCATCGTCTTCGAGCGCGCCGGCCTGCTCTGGATCTTCAACTTCCACCCCTCGAACAGCTTCACCGACTACCGCGTTGGCGTCGAGCAGGAGGGTACCTACAGGATTGTGCTCAGCAGCGACAGCAAGGCCTTTGGTGGCCATGGTAACATCGCCGAGGACACAAGGTTCTTCACAACACCGTTTGCGTGGAACGACAGGAAGAACTTCCTGCAGGTGTACATCCCCACGAGGACTGCAATTGTAAGCCAACACCCTTCTTTGTGTAGATGACGCCAACTAACGCCACTGCAGGTGCTTGCGCTGGAGAGTACGTTGTAGATGTCGAGGAGAGAAAAGGGTCAGTGATCATTCAGTGTAGCGTTGTTTGCACTCAAGCGCAATGTAAGGATACCATCGAGGAAATCATACTCATACTATGTAATGTAGAGATTGAAGACATTCATTATATCAAATCGGCTGCCGAAAAAAGGTGTTGTCATCTTGACGTCCGTGTCGCTGTCAATACGGATCCCCTCGTGAGCCCTTGTGAAAGGGAGACTCGGCTTTGGCCCAGGCTTTGATGGGTTCCTCGCTACCTGGGTGATTTCTGTAAGTTGTAGGCATCTCATAGGCTGCCGTGATCTGGGCGTGTGTAGATGCTGGACCGTGTCTTGATAGCTGAAAGGCTGTACAAATCTCGGAGTCTACTCTTGAACATGAGACCGTTGGAGCTCAGATCCCATGTTGGGTACCGTAGCATACTGGGTTAAATGTCTGGAAGCTTGTAGCGTTGCACCATGGTGCGCTGCACTCTAAACTGCGCTGGGAGAGGTGCGCCTGTATTGGAGAATGGATTTGCACACTTCGGGACGGATGACAGACTCGAACGTTGCGGTTCTTGAGGATACGACCAGCAAGCACTTGTGGAAAAGGATGTCACTGTGGCAGAGGAAGTGCAGCTCGCAGAGGGTAAGCAGCTGCAGGCCAGGGCAAGGCGCCGGCAGAGTCAGGAGAAGGGCAAACTGAAGTTATCTTCGCTACCACAGAAGCGCCAGCGGAAGAGGCATTCGACGAAGGTGACCCGGAGGATTGCTTCATTTACGCCTCTCCAGAGCATTAGACAACGATCGCTCCCGCCTGTCACATTTCTTCAGTCAGCACGAAAGTATTGTGCTGCGGCCAAGGGGTTGTGGGAGAGGACAAGGCGCAGGCAATCAAGGAGGACGAGTGGTCGCGGACAAGTACAAAGCGCGGCTCTCATTGAAAGTGCTATTGCATTTGTTTGAGCAGCAGCCGAGCAAAATGCAGGTGCCTGCTTCTTTCGCGCCTTGCTGGCCTACACCTCTACAATTGCTTTTTGCAACCACCGAGTCTTGTGTTATCTGCTCGACCAGAGCAAGGCTGGTGCAGTGAGGAACCGTCGATCCGTGCTTCCACGTAATAGCAAATGTGATGCAAGAGCAACATGGTGCAAGCAAACGCAAAAGACTCTTCCAAGAGCGGAAGAAGAAGAAGGCAACTTCACTCCGGGTTGAGAGAAATTGCTGCACTGTGCTGTTGGCAACGCTGCCATAATCCACGGTGAACCTTCTTATTGTCCGGCATGAGCGATTGTTCCCGTGATGTACTTCAACAAACCGTTGCACGAGAGTGACCTGTATCTATTGAGCGCTTATACGCAGCCCGGTCGTTTGTGGCATTTCTCAGATATCTTATCCGGCCTTTTTGATTGTGTATGCCGGACGACACCAGAATCTGTACGCTGGCTGAAGGTGTTCAGAGCTTGTGCATGTGACAAATCTCCCTTTTCCATTGAGCCATAGAGTTGTTTTTGCAATCTGTCGGTCAATCTCCCGCCATGTTATTATTGATTGCTTGAAACTGAGAATTCTTCGCAACATTGGTCTTGCTGTGTAGAGCTGCAAACTATTTGGTCGTCGCCGAGCCTGGGAAATGCAACTGCAATGCCCAGGTAGGAATCATGACGACAGATAGATAGTCGAAGCCACCAATCTTCATCGCCAGTATTGAAGATGTCTTGAGCTCCCCACGACTCCGAGTAGCTCGGAGCGAATCGGAAAGATGAATTTTCCACGTGACGCAGACCGGTGGTGCTTTCTCTGAGCACTGCAGCTTCCCAGAAGCTGGAGGAAGATACGATGATGTTCGGTATGAAGTCTGGGGTACCATCAACGTCACCCGCAGTGAGGGCAAAGCTGTGGAGAGCTCGGGATGGATTGTGCTGGTGTGAAGCCCGAAAGCGGTAAGCGTGGCTGCTAGCGCGCTCCGTCCTCCTGCCTCTGAGCTTCATCAAGTTCTTCTCTCAAGAAGCCACCCGTCTCCTCCACCCACCACAACCGTCTCATACATCTCACACAATGTTGAGGAGGTGAGTCTCGACCCCGCTGAAGCCAATTGATGATGGCACACCCGCTGATTCGATGAAATGCAGCCAGTTCCAGCGGTCCTTCCGCTCTGTCAAGCCTTCCCAGGCTGCGCGCGCCTTCGCTCCCATCTCCAAGCACGCCGTCCGCTTCGCCTCCACCGATGCCGCCCGTGATGGAAAGATCCACCAGGTCATTGGTATGTTGAACCATTGATGATCGGATAAACATCTACTAACACGTTGAAGGTGCCGTCGTCGACGTGAGCTCCGCCCCGAAAACTTTGCGATCGCCGAGCCATTGAGTGGGATCGCATGAACGAAACCGTCGCTGACCTCCATCGCAGGTCAAGTTCGACACCGAGCAGCTTCCTTCCATTCTCAACGCCTTGACCACCGACAATGGCGGCAACAAGCTCGTCCTCGAGGTTGCGGTAAGAATGCCAAGCAGTTTTACATCTGGAACAACAAACTGATGGATTGCAGCAACATTTGGGTGAGAACATCGTCCGTTGCATTGCCATGGACGGTAAGTCATCTCCACTAGAATTGGTTGTTGAGATGGTTCTGATGGATTATCGCAGGTACCGAGGGTCTCGTCCGTGGTGCTAAGGCCACCGACACTGGCGCTCCCATCAAGATCCCCGTCGGTCACGGCACTCTTGGTCGCATCATGAACGTCACTGGTGACCCCATTGACGAGCGCGGTCCCATCAAGGCCACCAAGTACGCTCCCATCCACGCCGACCCTCCGGAGTTCACCGAGCAGTCCACCTCCGCTGAGGTCCTGATTACCGGTATCAAGGTCGTCGACCTCCTCGCCCCCTACGCTCGTGGTGGTAAGATCGGTCTCTTCGGAGGTGCCGGTGTCGGAAAGACTGTGTTCATTCAGGAGCTGATTGTAAGGATCTTGATACTGGCGGCGGCGGCATTAGGCTAACAATAGGGCAGAACAACATCGCCAAGGCCCACGGTGGTTTCTCCGTCTTCACCGGTGTCGGTGAGCGTACCCGTGAGGGTAACGATCTGTACCACGAGATGCAGGAGACTTCCGTCATTCAGCTTGAGGGCGAGTCCAAGGTCGCTCTTGTCTTCGGTCAGATGAACGAGCCCCCGGGTGCTCGTGCCCGTGTCGCTCTTACTGGTTTGTAAGTGCCAATCACCACCTTCACAATCTACAATGAGTTCCGCCTTGTACTGACTACCTCCATAGGACTGTTGCTGAATACTTCCGTGACGAGGAAGGTGTGTAATTTCTAAGCACATTGCTGTCGATCAGGTTTGCTGACTCTTTGTTTTTAGGCCAGGATGTGCTTCTCTTCATTGACAACATTTTCCGTTTCACCCAGGCCGGTTCTGAGGTGTCCGCTCTTCTCGGTCGTATTCCCTCTGCCGTCGGTTACCAGCCTACCCTCGCCGTCGACATGGGTGTCATGCAGGAGCGTATTACCACCACCTCCAAGGGTTCCATTACCTCCGTCCAGGCCGTCTACGTCCCTGCTGACGATTTGACTGACCCTGCCCCTGCCACCACCTTCGCCCATTTGGACGCCACCACTGTCTTGTCCCGTGGTATCTCCGAGTTGGGTATCTACCCCGCCGTCGACCCTCTCGACTCCAAGTCCCGTATTCTCGACCCCCGTATCATCGGTGACGAGCACTACGAGACTGCCACCAAGGTCCAGCAGATTCTCCAGGAGTACAAGTCGCTCCAGGATATCATTGCCATTCTTGGTATGGACGAGTTGTCGGAAGCCGACAAGCTCACCGTCGAGCGTGCCCGTAAGATCCAGCGTTTCCTGTCGCAGCCCTTCGCTGTCGCCCAGGTCTTCACTGGTATCGAGGGTGCTCTTGTCGACCTTAAGGACACCATCCGCTCGTTCAAGGGCATCTTGAACGGTGAGGGTGACGACCTGCCCGAAGGTGCCTTCTACATGGTTGGTAACCTCGAGGCTGCGCGCGCCAAGGGTGAGAAGATTCTTGCTGAGCTCGAGAAGTCATAAGCGAGCGGTGTGGTGGGCGAGACATGAGAGTCAGCCACTCTGTCGAGGGCAGTCGCTGGTAGTCTCACTTGTACAAAACATATACCTCAAATGTGGGATTATGAGCGGGTGCTTGGAGCATCGTGGCTTCTGTAATCTATCTTGCATGCAAAGAAACCTTTCCTAGTTCTTCAAACCGTTTGTCCAACCATTTTAGAAGTGAATCCTGCATTTATCCTCGACTGTCGTAAGCCGAGCTTGCGATCTGGCCAGTGACAGAACAGATCCTTACCGTCGAACTTGCGGGAGGTTGTCAATGCAAATCCAGTTGACTTGTGCAGGCTAACAAGTACGTTGAGGTACACTGTCTTTGATCGTATGGAACGCTTCACCAGTATTGCTGCAGGACTCCGCATGGATCATTTTGTACAACGCCATGAAGGTACAATGGACAAATAAACATCTCGGGCTTGACTAACACAACACTACGCTCATTCTTTCCTCGCCCGCTTCCGCTTACCAACTTGGCGTTCACTGACAATCGCATCGTCCGTCCCTCTTCCTCTTTTGCGTCCTGTTCCAACCCGAGATCGCCTTGCCCTTACTATCCCCTCAGCATCACCCGTCCCGACACCCCCACCAGGTATCAGCTCGATCAACTCCTTGACCCACCTTCTCCCTCTCGGTACAAGTCTTTCACTATCATCGCGGATGTACGTCAAGACATAGATCTGGAAGTCCTCGCCGCCTGATCGCTGTGGGTTGGTCAAGAAGCTGTCGTGCGTGATAGTGCGCACGTACGAGTCGTTGGCCATGCTGAACGTCCCGCTGGGTTCGCGCACGCTGGCTATGTAATGGCCGTGTATGACTAGATTAGAGTCTTCGTCCTCAGGATCGATGTTGAAGTAGTCTCCTGCGTGCGCTAGTACGCTGCTCAATTCGTACCTCAGCGGCAACTTTGCGATCTCTTGGGAAGCTGTCAGATCCAATTGATCTGGATGTGTCAGTGCGTGGAAGATCTTCTCGTTTGGTCGTAGGATCTGCAGCTGTATCCGCAGTATCTTTGGTGCTGCGACGATTTTCGTCCTTCGCGTCTTTGTTTGGTTGCTCGCGCAATTTTCACAACGAGATCCTTGGACTTGACCCAGGAAGGCGTCGTCGATGGCTTCAGCGATGGTCGAATTTCCTTCTATCGACGCCGACGCTGAGAGAGGTTTCCTTACCGAGAGGTGGATCATGTTCGATTCCGCATGCATTGCAGTGATCGTGGTTTTGTAGGCTCAATGTGTAGAGACTGTCGTGCTGATGCTGCCAGTGTGGCTCGTTGCTGTTAACTTAGCTAGTGCCTTTGATGGATCTTCACGAAGCGCCTACTACGCAGGATTATCCCTCAGATTGGAGGTAACCCAGTTGTAAAAAAGAAATGCATCATCTTGTTCACCAGGCGCAAACTCATTTGACTGGTACGAGAGACGTGCAATGTCATGCGGTCCCTGAATGTTCGCATTGATATCAGAACCCCAGTAGGTCTCTATCAGTCTCTTGAAGCAGCATTTGAGACAAGCAGCAGGGGTCGGACATCGAGATCTGTCGTGTTGGTGGATCCAATTGAGAAATGGTGGTTGATGCAAGAGAGCTTGCAAAACAGAGTTCTGGTAGCAAAGACTGGCGGTGTTCTTCAATCCTCGACTTCGAAGATTTGGCCTGTTGCCCAAGCAAGGCCAACTTATATTCATTTGTCCGATCTATTGGACCTTTAGCTGTGCTGTGTGATGATACCTATTGCCATTGACTTACAACATGGTCTCGTTGCAGTTGCAGGCCTGTCTTCTTCGGCGCAAGCGCGCCTTTTGTACGCGTGAGTACCATGATACAGTGATACGATTTTGGTTGTTGTTTAAGCTCAAGAAAGCTCGAAACGGAAATGAAACTGTTATATCGAATCTCGAAGGCCATCCTGAGAGCTGAATGTTCGTACTGAGCAAAGCACAATGGCAACAATAGCCTTTACACCTCATTGTTTGCTGGTAACCCAACAGCAATTATTACTGACTCGTTTGTCGAACGGAAGCCTGATGAACAGATGTTCTTTGTTGCAAGAGTAGCCACGTCGATCTATCCTTTCACGAGAACATACTCGAGAACAAAGATCTCATGTCAAGATATTCCAGGCTCACTTTTGTCACATGTACCTGACATACCCGGAGCTTGTGGCGCCGTTCAAGTCTATGTATTCGTTTTCAACTGCTGTAGAGAAAGCTTGGGTCGCAGCTGCTACAAAGACTGGGGTCTTCTAGAGGTGCTTGCAACTGCGACCTGCTTTTGAAAGCCCACGGTGAGCTTGTATTTTGGCGTGGCTGATGAGTTATTTGACAGCGCCATTGAGCTGTGGTAAATTATCACTTTCCTTTGCAAATCAGGCTTCTGTAAACCTCTGGCCGCAAGGAGTGAATTCCGAAGTTAGATTACTGCATCAAGAAGGGGTGATAATGTCAATGGCATCTTTGGGGCCAAAGAAAGGGTATCATTTGTTATGCTTAACTATCGCCCGCCCCACTCTGCTCTGTTCATACTTTCGACAGGCTCCTCGATCAATTGATGTCAGAAGCCGCAAAGATGCCTCGGAGTCAGTCAATCCAGGTATTGCTGAATCGTATGCATCCGAGGCATTTCTGCCCAACGCCAGACGATGTGGCCGTCGTATCTTTGTTTCGAAAGTTATGCCAAGGACCGTCTAATTGTGGTCCTGCTGTACTTTACTGCTTTGTCGCTGCCGCCGGCTCGCTTTGCCACGCCAGCGCCCACCTCCTCTTGAAGACTTCTATTGTCTCCTGTGTTGAGCGTCCCTTCTCTTTCTCTTCGCGGTTGATACGAGTGGCTGCAGCAGCGAGACCGATCGAAATGGCAAACAGGGGGTCGAGAGCTCTGGAAACTTGCATTAGCACAATACGGGACCACGGGAAAGTAGGGACCTACTTTGATATGATGTACATTATTGCTGGGTGAAGCTGTGGAAGTCCAAGGTCTGCGTCTTTAGAACGTCGATATAGTGCTGGTTCTACGAGGCTGCAGCGGTGTACCGGACTTGAACTTGACTGTCCGAGTGTACAGTAGTTGTATGCGAAGCCAGTGTGAATTGCAGGATGGTGTCCAGTATCGATAAACTTACTCCAGCCATCGGCGGCCCGCTTTCGGCCGCGGCCTGGACGCGTCCGGAAAGCGCGACAGCGAACTTCACCACAGTCGCATGTGCGTG
The DNA here is from genome assembly GCA_028584115.1 of Stagonosporopsis vannaccii. Classification (NCBI taxonomy): domain Eukaryota; kingdom Fungi; phylum Ascomycota; class Dothideomycetes; order Pleosporales; family Didymellaceae; genus Stagonosporopsis; species Stagonosporopsis vannaccii. The sequence continues at coordinate 16,260 of VWXS01000024.1, forward strand.
CTGATGCGCTCTAGCTATCCGCTGAAGCGCAGCAAGCTACCAAACACCTCTAACGCTCTAAGTGAGCTTCAGGCAAGTCGTCAGGCACCCCGTGCACCTGCGTTGGCCGGAGGTGCCTGGTCAGGTGGACAGCGTTCAGATGTCGTCATCATCTTAGAGCCGCAAGTCACAATGGGCTATCAGCAGTACACAGCTGGAGACATCTACGGGGCTGCTGTAGACGTCACAAAATGGAAAATGATGTTGTTATAGAACAGCTGGTATATGAAACTGCAAGGTAATGATCAAATTTCAGGTAAGCAGCGCAGAGAGACTAAATTACCAGCCAGCCTGACCTGATCACGCAACTGCGATGCCACACTGAACCGAGGCAGCCAAGTTCGCACTGCTTAACGAAACTAGCTTTCCAGCCGAGGAGGTCCTCAGTCGTGAGTACCTCTCGGGACCGCGGAAGTAGCCGGTGTGTCCTTCGATGACCCTAGTGTCAACCACTCGTCCAACCGTGTATCGAGTTATAGCAGATAATGTGAAAATCCGTGAATCCGTAACGCCCGTGAGTATACCGTGCCGTATGATATTGAAGAGTTGAGAAGAGGGCGAGCTCCTTAGACCGCCTCACCGAACGTATTCTCGCCCGAGTAGCTGCAGCCTTATTAGCACATGCCTAGAGCGATTGTGAACGAAGCAATTAACGTACGTAATGTAGAGGAAACCGTCCTCGTCCTTGTGCTCCTCATATATGGAGCTCATGAGAGCGGCTGTAGGTGGCAGAACCTCATCGACAAAGATGAAGATGGCCTTCTCGGGCGACAGCTTAATGCGCTTGCGGATCACGTAGACGAACTGACCGACGGTGAGATCGGCGGGGACCAGGTACTTCTTCTTGTCGATGGTCGCGATGTCCGACTTCTCCACCTTCTCGCAGATGACCTGTTGCTGTTAGCCGCGCGCTCTCACTCGAACAAGGCTGAAGGCAGACGTACAGGAATGCGGTCGTTGTACTTCTGGCGAATGCGCTCGGCCTCGGCCTTGCGCTTCTCGAAAGGGTGCTCGTCCTTAAATTTGGAGCGCATGTTGGCGGTGATAAGCTTGCTGGTGGCTGGTGGTGGTAGTAGGGTTGCTTGCGGAAGGTTGCGGGAAGTTGTGTAAGTGGTGTGGCGTGGTTGAGGTTATAAGAGGAGTGCAGCGGTGAAGCAGGCGCGGCAGGCAACAGAGCCCTGGGGAGCGAGCGGGGCGCCATACGTATCACGGGTACCTAACGCTTACATAGTCAATCGACGACCCAACAATGGTCACGTTCCAAGTTGGACACACCCAGCCACTTCACTTTCTGGCAAAGTGCAGTTTGTAGTGAGATTCTTCGAGCGCCCTTCATAGCACGCTCGTCATGCGAAGTACCACCTTGGTCGTTGCGTCCAAGAGGGTGACTCCGTGTGTGGCGTGCTGACCGCCTCCGCCTCACGCCTCACAGTCACTCGCTCAGCTTCCCATGACCCAGTCTGGTCTTGAGTCATCTGCACTCAGGTATTCACGGAAGTCTTTGATTGCACCTGAATAATTGTGAAGTTGACTGGGTCGTTTAGATGGCATAGAGCGCTTCCTAGAATGCTCAACACAAAGCGACATTGTCCCTAGAATCCCTAGACTCTGGCCCCTGAGCCAAAAATTGTCACCAGTTACCAGACTTGCAAATGTTCTTATCATTTGTTGTTCTCTAGCTGCGTAGGCAACTTGAGCGGTTGTGTCGTGAGGATCCCAGAGGAGCGCATCTCGCGTCCTCAAAGACTCATGTTTACAGGCTCCACCGGCGTCTGACAGACTGCTTGCAAGCGAGATCTGTAGACATGTTCAAGGGCTAAACTGTCGCGCGATCCGTGGTCCGGGTTATGTGGTAGAGTAACCGTGAAGTATGGTCAAAGACGGCTTAGTAACTAGACTACGTCAGGCGCGCCTCGGTATTCTCTGCGTGGTGGGAGCATCATGGTGTGATGCTCAACTTCCTCCGAGACAATAGTCTTCTCACAGCCTACCAAGTATAAACCAGCCCGAATCGCCTAAGTTTCCATTCCATTTTTATGGTTGTACTATAGCTTTGTAATTCCTACCGACCATGCATTCGACCGCAATGCTTCATCGATCTTCTTTTCGCGCAGCGAAAGCTCTCGAGCTTCCAACCGGCAATGCGCTTCGCCAGTCGTGGCGCGCACATTGTCTGAGGAGCAAACAGACACATATTCAACGAAGATGTATGGGCGAATTTCCTCGCAACTACAAGATCAAGCCCGACCCGTTGGAAGAATGGCGAAATCCCCCACCAAGCAAGTGGCCAAACAGGATTCGACTGCTCATGCTACCGTTCCTGGGCGCTATCATTTATTCTATGGTGCGCATTCGTTACTCATGGCGACCAGCCTATGCTAATAGCATACAGTGGACGGAGTCCGACTCACTTAAGACCGAAACGCCCTCGATAGCACAAAAAGATGCAATCCTCAAGCGCGAGAACGGAGTTTCCCAGCAATCGCCCATGCGCCTGCGAATGGAACAATTCATAAAGCAGCACCAGAAGCAGATAGTCTCTGAACTGGAGAAGGTCGACGGTACAAAGTTCACGATTGACTCGTGGCAGCGGCCAGAAGGTGGCGGTGGCATTACGTGCGTGCTGCAGGACGGCAAGGTCTTCGAAAAGGCCGGCGTAAACACCTCGGTAGTCTATGGGCGTCTTCCTCGTGCTGCGATCCAGAAGATGCGCGTGAATCACAAGGCACTCGAGCCTGACGTCGACTCGCTCGAGTTCTTCGCCGCAGGCCTGTCGATGGTCTTGCATCCTTCCAACCCCAACGCGCCGACTGTCCACCTCAACTATCGCTACTTCGAAACTGCCGACGAGTTTGGCAACACCAATGCCTGGTGGTATGGTGGAGGCTGCGATCTCACACCCTCTTACCTCTACGACGAAGATGCGATACACTTCCACAGTGAAATCAAGCAGGCGTGCGACAAGCACGACAAGGCATACTACCCGCGATTCAAGAAGTGGTGCGATGAATACTTCAACAACAAGCACCGCGGGGAGACACGTGGTGTAGGTGGTATCTTCTTCGACGATCTCGACGAGACAGAGAAGGACCAGGAACAGCTCTTCAGCTTCGTGCAGGACTGCTTGTCTGCTTTCCTGCCATCGTACTTACCCATCATCAACAAAAGGAAGGACATGCCATTCACAGAAGCGCAAAAGCACTGGCAGCAGATCAGGCGAGGGCGATACGTTGAGTTCAACTTGGTACACGACCGCGGAACAGCGTTTGGGCTCAACACACCTGGTGCCAGGGTAGAGAGTATCTTGATGAGCTTGCCGCTTACATCGAGGTGGGAGTACATGCATGCACCTGAGAAAGGTAGCAGGGAAGAGCGCTTGTTAGACGTGCTCAAGAACCCAAAGGAGTGGGTGTAGAAGGATGTGTACATACTGTAACATACGCCAATGTAACAACAGCAAGGACAGGTTCGATGGAATCCCCGATTCTAACCTTCTCGTGCATTGAAGTCCTGCACACATGTGCCATGATTGTGCCAACCTGGAATTCGATGAAAACCTTCATAATTCACGAAAATAAGCACCATGCCACAGCCTTCGCTTGAGCACTGGTCGTAGGTAGTTCTGGCTACTGGATAACTGCTTCCTGCCTACAGTAGGAACATGACGTGTACCCGCCTATGTTGGCCAACTGTGTCGTCTTAAAGACTGGTGGTACGCACGAACATGATTCTGCCTGGCATGAGGACTGCTTCTTGAAAATTGGAACCTGTCAAACCTATAGATGCTCGCTACATTTCGTAAACCGCTTTGTCTTTGACTTGAGCAAGAACAAGGCATTTGAAGTTAAAGGTCAGTCAATTAAAGCTCGTTTTACACAACCGCAGAAAGTGTCTGCGGTTCCGAAGTCAAGCACCTTGAAAGGAGAGGCTTCCGCTTGAAGTAAACCGCGTCACATTGCGATACACGTTCGGCGAGCTCCATCTCCACCGTCTCCGGCAGGTGTGCATTGAAAGCCTGTTGCGCCTTCTGCTATCGCTCTTCGATGTCATTCAGTCACGAGGCCCTAGCACCCTCATATGCTAAAATCGCACGTTTCAGAGTACATGTTACCGGTATGGACAATCTACGAGCGTCTGCGAGCTGTACGCTCGGGCAATAGCGAAATGCTCTGGCTGTATGGGACTGCTGGCAGGGAGTATCTACGCTAGCACCTCCTAGTCATGAAAGGAGGATAACACGTTCGCTCCAGCAATCAGGGACCATGAGAAGCGATCACGCTCTACGTTCGCCCCAAAACATCCTATGACTTCAGCTTCATTGTTGTGATATCAAATCCACTAGCTTTCTCAGATAGGACCCGGCAGTAGTTGCACATGAGCGGCTATCATTTACTCCCTCGTCGCGTATGACACATGCTCAGCACGAAAATGCCGGCCGCGGCGCAGCATGTTTTAAAACTTGACATTTGTCAACAATCGGTGGCGATGGAGATGATGCTCGGCCGCGGATGCCTATGCGGCGATTCTCCAAGGTATCGTAAGCCCTAACGTAGCACATGAGAAAGATTCTGGTGTTCAGCCGCGATTTTGTTTCCATGTACGGCAATGGCTTGGAGCATAGAACAGGGTGTAAGCTCACAGCGCTGCTCGACAACGAAAGGGTAACCCAAGGCTTTCGTTCCTTCTAACCCTCGTGTAGAACGATTCGTGAATGCCACGGTTATTACACACGCTATAGACGTGTGACAAATAGCATCCACATGATTGTGCTACTTTTAAGGTAGGTGGCTCTCGAAATTGAACTCTGTTTTCGTACCTGGAGGCGGTGGTGTGGTCGGGCTTTCTTGCCGCGCAGTGAAATGAAGGATATTTTTAGTGTTGTCCCGCGCCTCATATCGTATTTCTCTGAAATAACTAATAGGTAACGGATCCTTCGAGAGTTGGTGTCGACTGACATTATGCATTAGCAGATTGTGGTCCGACATGCTGACTCACCATGACTTTGCCCAATCCACATAAAGCGATTAGCTGATTGTCTATGGGCCGCACGAACGGAAATGTTGTTTGTGGAGAGAAGGGCGCATAGATTCGAGAGCTCTGTATGCGTACACTGTGCTTTACACACAAGATCGTAGTGGAGAAGGTACAGCAAATATCGCAAATGCCTCTAAGATTTCTGTACATGGAGGGACTAATATGACAGGTGCTAATCCAGCTGAGGCTCGTAACCCTTTCGATCTTGTTGTATACCTGACACAGACAGTACCAAACGGAAAATTGACCCAAGGAAATGTTGTATTGGTATTGGTATTGGTATTGTGCGTTCGACGTGAAGCTTTGTCCGTTCGTTTACTCGTCATTGAGCTTCTGGCCAGGAGGAAGGTTCTTCTCCGAGACCGACTGGACTAACATGCCCTTGTAGCCGGTGATAGGCTCGCTACCCTGAGCCTACAGAATATGTCAGTATATTAATGGCTACCAAAAATAGCCTAATCAAGGCTATCAAGCCACGCACCTTCAAGTACTCCTCACTAGCCTCCTGCCACTCCTTGGTCATGGTGCGAGGCCTGATGGGGCTGGCGAACATGCGGGTGAAAGCGAAGAGAGCAAAAGCACCTGCGATCACAGCAGAGGAGATGAAGAAAACCTTGCGGCCCTCATCCGGAGGTGGGGGACGGCGGGGGCCGTGGGGACCGAAAGCGATGAAGTAGGCTGTCCGATGCGCCCCCTGTTAGTAAATATCCACGATAGACGGAGACCAAGGCGCAGTGTTGAGTTATCCTCCGTGCACAAATACTACGGGCCAATGCGGCGGTGCCCTTAGCAGACCCGGGTACGTCATGCGCTTCTCCAACGAACTCAACGATATGAAAAAGAGAGAGACGCACCAGCCTTCTTCTCCGCGAAAGTCAACTCCTTCCAGTCTGAGGTCATTCTGTCCCTCAATGACATCCAGAGATCAGCCTGCTCCTGAGGAGGAAGGCTGCGGCGTGTCAGCAATGATTGCTCATGTCGTGAAGTCCGGGGGGAAAAGCATACTCTTCCCACCTCTTCTCGATGTTCGCAAGTGTCGGGTTGGAGATGGCGTGTGCCTGGCGGAACTGCTGGAGCTGGCTGGTGACAGGTGCGGTTCTAGGGACGGCAGCGGCGCGCGTCGCCCGGACGATCGAGGTGCGCATCATCGCGGCGGTGGAGTGGAGAGTATCGAAAAAAGCGAAAGGACCGGAGAGAGCTTCCCTTCGAGGGACCTGGAGCTGCCAATGGGTGGTGGTGATGATGGTGGTGATGGTACAAGGAGATGGTCGAGCTCTTGCAGTGGGCGGCTTGGCAAGAAAGAAGTCGAATGACTGTGACACGGACCATGCAGAACACCAGAACTGTCAGCAGGTTGTAATTCGCTGTTGCGGCATGTCCTCACGAAACAGCGCCATGCTAGATATTCTTGCATGCACGAGCTCTCTCGGATAAAGTCAAGTTGTGAATTGGGTGTGGCCTGCTCTGGCCATTGACTCTATAACTCTTCGCACGGCTGTGCTGCACTACTTAGAAGAACGACTGTCCTGCTGTACAAGACCATAGCGGGCGATGAGAGGACTGGAGAAGGTTAATGGCAGAGCGAGAGCTTTGAAATGGTCTGTAGGATCTGTTACATTGATGTTGTTGCTCGTGTGTGCTCAGATGCGTTCGTGGAAGGGTTTGACGGGCACCAGTGGCTTTCATTGAGGGTAAAGGACGGTGCAACGAAAGCCTCTTATCGTTATGAAGCGTTGACTCGAAAAGATCAGGATGGTCTCAAAGGTACTCAGGTTCTAGTTGTACATGGGCGAAGTGTCTGTAGCACCTCGCTGATCACGTTAATCTTCGCAAACTCGCTCATATTCCAAACAACCGGGTGCAGATGGCAGGCGGCATTCTCTCATGTACTCATTGCGATGTGGAGAATAAATAAGTAATTGACGAAAACAAACACCAGCACCAGTTCATATCACACAGGTCTGGGACGAGGTGTGCTGATATTCATGAAACCAACCTCGATAATCATGTGATCACTGAATCTTCACGCGAGGGTCTTGGGGTGCTCGCAAGGCTTAGTGTATGAGACTTTGACAAAACACATACTTAGAAGCAGATTGGCAATCACATCGAATTCGCAAGAGCTACAGCTTTCCTGAACGTTCTTACAGCTCTGCTGCTCACGGGCGTTTCATGGTGGGGACTGGCTAGCTTGGCCACAGGGAGTGTGCTTGTCAGCCCTACGGAGCTGGGAGCTTCGATCACTGCCTCACGCGTAGGCGCGTCCAAATTGCCCCTTGCACCTTTATGCAGGTACCTTGAGAGGCTCTGGCGCCGTTGTCGCACATCACTGTCGCACGTCTTTGTCAGGTGGTGAATTCTCTGCTTCTATGGTGACCCCTCACCTACTCGCGGGTCCAAGTCTCGGCCGCGGATGCGATGCGCCTCACATCTCAGTTAATCTCAATGAGTACGTCTTACGACTGTGCGTGGCGGTTAGAATCTCGGTGGTTACGCCAGAAGCTCGCCTCCCCGCGCTGACCGGTGCCTTGGTCTTGATAACTGTTGAGCACTGAAGGTTATTCTATCGAATGATCAAACGACCGTGGATAACACCACAGATCGCCGGTCACGCACGAATGCTTCTGCCAACTAGCTTGCCCCATGTCGCCGTGGCGAGTATTACGAGACGTTGCGGATACCTCTTTCGTAAGCTGTTTAAGGATGTGCATCTATGGTGCTGGGCGTGCTTGGACTGTGTGGCTGTTAGCAAAAGCCAAGTGAAGCATTGTGCATATGCAAGGATAGCGGTCGAGGACATCGTGGGCCGCAAGTCAGTTGCAATGAGGCTCTAGGTGGACACCAGCTTGAGGTTCCAAGGAGGGCCTCGGGCACCCTTTAAGCTCATTCGACGCATCCGGAATGCTCCTTGCCCCCCGTTGTTTTCCGTGCATTATCACGATGACTGCTGCGCCCGAGGTACGCTTGCAGCTGTGCAGCCCAGCATGGAGCTCAACGCAGCCGGCCGGGTGTGTGGGAGGGCTCCAGGGAGCTCATTGGATCCGGCCCGCGTCGCAGCTATCAGACAGTCCTTTTTCGACCTCTGACGTTTTTAAGCTATTTAGCCCCTCACCCCACCATACGACCCAACAAACACCGCGCCTTCCCAGCCGCACCACAAATCTCTTTTTCCAAGCTTCCAGACTACTTCAGACCTCTTTAAAGCGTGAGCTCCTCTTCACTTTCCAAACCATCACTTCCTCTCAATTGACACTTTTCACAGAACAACAAGCTATCCATCATGGTTGTCAAGGTAAGCCACTGCTACCCCTCTCCACCGCACCTGCAGCTACTGACGTCCTCGACAGGTCGGTATCAACGGTTTCGGCCGCATTGGTCGCATTGTCTTCCGCAACGCGTGAGTACAGCTGTTGAGAGCTTCATAACGATGTCAATGAGCTGATAGGTTCGCAGCATCGAGCACAACGATGTTGAGATCGTCGCCGTCAACGATCCCTTCATTGAGCCCCACTATGCTGTAAGCCCTCCCTCATCGAAACACTATCCCAACACGGATCGATTATTTCATACTCTAGCGGGCACTCTAGTGGGGCAACCAGAAGCTGACGAAACCGCAGGCCTACATGCTCAAGTATGACAGCACACACGGCCGCTTCAACGGTGATATCAAGGTTGAGGGCAACAACCTGTCCATCAACGGCAAGACCATCCGCTTCTATACCGAAAAGGACCCCGCCAACATCCCCTGGAGCGAGACCGGTGCGTTCTACGTTGTCGAGTCTACCGGTGTCTTTACCACCACCGAGAAGGCTAAGGCCCATTTGAAGGGTGGCGCTAAGAAGGTTGTTATTTCTGCTCCTTCTGCCGATGCCCCTATGTTCGTCATGGGTGTCAACAACGAGACCTACACAAAGGACATTGAGGTTCTCTCCAACGCATCTTGCACAACCAACTGCTTGGCACCTCTCGCCAAGGTCATCCACGACAAATTCACCATTGTCGAGGGTCTCATGACCACTGTTCACTCCTACACCGCCACTCAGAAGGTTGTTGACGGTCCCTCCGCTAAGGACTGGCGCGGTGGCCGCACTGCTGCTCAGAACATCATTCCTTCCAGCACCGGTGCTGCTAAGGCTGTCGGCAAGGTCATCCCCGACCTCAACGGCAAGCTTACCGGCATGTCTATGCGTGTCCCTACTTCCAACGTCTCCGTTGTTGACTTGACTGTCCGCATCGAGAAGGGCGCTTCTTACGACGAGATCAAGGAGGCTGTCAAGGAGGCCTCCGAGGGTAAGCTCAAGGGTATCCTTGGCTACACTGAGGACGAGATCGTCTCCTCTGACCTCAACGGTGATGACCGATCTTCGATCTTCGATGCTAAGGCCGGTATCTCCCTCAACAAGAACTTCGTCAAGCTCGTCTCTTGGTACGACAACGAGTGGGGTTACTCCCGCCGTGTCCTCGACCTTTTGGTCTACATTGCCAAGGTTGACGGCAACGCTTAGGAGTCAGGACAGAGCCAGGCCATGCCTAAGCTTTGAGAGCTGAGCTGGGAAGGAAATGAAAGCCACTGCGTGTTAGTAATTCCTCGAGGTAAAAATACGCGGTGTTTACGCCAGATATGAATCAATGAATAATAGTACAACCATAACCATCATCCTCTGCTGTACACATTTGACCTTAACAGTCGATCTTGTTGCTATCATAGGACGCATTTCCCCGCCCGTGACAGGTCGTTAACCAACGGAAGCTACCCCTGTCGATGATTGTCTAGCGGCCGCTTGCCAGCCTGACCCGAGGCTGTCCACTTGCGGGTGCAATACCGAGGAGTACCATAATGTGTTTCTTCCGCGTTAGTTCCCGACATTCAGACCGTTTCTGACGGTGGAGCTGCTCCTCTTACGTACGGGGAGCGTACGGAGCTCCATCCCGGAGCAAATCGGGTGGGGAGTGCTCGGGATTTGGAAGAGTGGGTAGAGCCGGCTTTAACACTTCTGGGGAAGAGTATGTGGAGTATTGCTGGAGAAACAGGTTGTGAGAGCGGGTAGAATGTTTTGCCGGCGTAGTGGGTCGAAGAATAATTGGAGGTCTTGCGTGAATGGATGTAAAGCAGATATCGGTGACCTCTTCAGTATAAGTACATTACCTACATGAGTCCTCGCCCAGCAAGGATCGAACCTACGAAGTCACAAGTGCAGAGTTGTTCTCATCTGACAATTGGACCTGTCGCCCTATTGTTCATGTCAATCCGTCGCCGTTGCGGTCAACGCTGGTATCATGGAGAAGCTTGACGTTGCTCTACAGGTCACAAAGCCCACCTCCTTGACAATGATCGACTGCGGCAAGCTCCGAAGTTCCAAAGCCACCATTACCTGTAGCTGACAATTGTCCTGGTAGTTGCAAGACGAAAAAGCAGTATGAGAATGCTCATACCATGAGTATTGCTTTCGGTCTAGTAGGTACTGTCAGGCAGATGCATGTCAGAGTCATACGCCTATTAGTAGGCGTATGTACCTTGATATCATCTTCAGCGAGCAAAACCTTTGATTATCGTGTGGAGATCTGCAAAAGCGATTAGGAGTATTCAGAACTAAGTGGTTGCCGGGCGGTAAGTGAGACTGAGCAGATTAGGATTAGTGTGCTTAGTCATCTACACTTGCTGTCCGATCGGGGATCCAAGCAACACAACTATCTTCTACCCAGTGCAATTCCCAATCGGCGCTACTGCTGGAAGCAAACCACAATTACTATCGTTAAACAGCTCTTACCCAGTGTAGCTGTCTGGCAGGCTTGTCGATCCATCTATCATCTCGCAACGGTCGCAAAGTCCGACCGTTCTCCGGCATCACACAGCGTCACAAGCTGTGTCACGAGGCATATAACGACTCGAGTCTACCACAGTGAACCACACAATTTGGAGTAGTCACTTCCATCGCATCATTTCCTTCCTTCAGCGTCCAGAACGCGACCATCAGCAGCATTGCAAATAGCCGTTCACTTTTGGCGGAACGCGGTAGCGCAGTGCACATCAAGATTACCTCGACAGGAACTCTATGAGGTGAGGCTCATAGTAAGTTCGCCTCTCTCTCAATCTTCTGAGCTTCTGTATAGTCCTGGACTGTCCACTCTGTCCACAAGTCTTTGACCCCAATTGGCACCCCTCGAGCTGTTCTGCAAGAGATAACCATGGAGCCATTCGAATACCTAGTTCTTTCTTTGTTGTTCGCAACTTTCAAGATATGCTTCGACTTTAGTTCTCAGCATGTTCACTGCTATTACCTTCACCTGACAACATGAGTCTAATGCTAATGCATCACCTAGCTACTGGTAGTCACTCGTGCGTTGCGAGGCGCTCAGCGCTCGCGTTGACTCTCGAGCGCAAACATGAACGATGAAGACGTCCCGATGGAGGACGAGATAATTGCCTCAACCGAGTTCAACAATGGTCAAGCGGATTATGCGCCAGAGTTTGTCATTCCCACTGATGTTTTCGCAAACCCAAACATGGCCCATTTACCCAAGAACGCACAATTACCACCCTATGAGGGTCTATCTTCGATACGCCCCAACCCGCCCTCTTTGGATGGCCGATCGGAAAAGATGGACATCATACGAGGCACTCCTCATCGGCGTGCAAGCCCACAAGTGCGGATTCCTCCGAAACCCAGATCAGATGCCCTGCCGATCGCCACGTTGAAGACTGGACTTGTTTACGATCCTCGTATGCGTTTTCATGCGGAGCTGCCAAACGACTCCTCGATAGACGACATACATCCTGAGGATCCGCGCCGTATCCATTCAATCTTTGAAGAGATCCGCGAAGCTGGACTAGTACGCGGCCCCGAGAGCTCAGAAAATGACGAACATGATGAATTCTGCTGGAGGATTGGGATTCGACCGGCGGAGAAACACGAAATTAGGTTAATCCATACGGAGGAGCACTACAACTTTGTTGCCTCTCTTCGAGGTATGCATATACGCTTAACAACTCAGTGATACCTGACTGATGTTTCAGATATGACTCTCGAAGAGCTCTCGGTGCAGGGCTCGAAACTAGACTCGATCTATTTCAACCATTCTACTTTCGACTGTGCCAAGTTGGCAGCAGGTGGCGCAATCGAAGCGTGCAAAGCTGTTGTGCAAGGGTCTGTACGCAATGCGATCGCTATCATCCGACCACCTGGTCATCACGCAGAGAGTGACCAGCCCTCCGGTTTCTGTATATTTAACAATGTTCCGATTGCAACACGGGTCTGCCAGGATGCGTATCCGCAGACCTGCAGAAAGGTCCTCATACTTGACTGGGACGTTCATCACGGGAACGGTATCCAACATGCATTTTACGACGATCCTAACGTGCTCTACGTATCAATACACGTCTTCCGTGGCGGTAATTTCTATCCCAATCTCCCAGATGGTGATTTGACATACTGCGGAGAGGGTGATGGTATTGGAAAGAACGTCAATATACCTTGGGATGAGCACGGCATGGGCGACGCTGAGTATCTGTACGCTTTTCAAGAGGTTGTTATGCCGATAGCTAGCGAGTTCGATCCGGATCTCGTGATTATTTCGGCTGGTTTCGACGCTGCTGAAGGAGACGTACTTGGAGGGTGCTATGTCACGCCAGCCTGCTATGGTCACATGACACACATGCTGTCTCGTTTGGCAAAGGGAAAGCTTGTGGTGTGCCTCGAAGGAGGGTATAACCTGCGCTCAATCGCTCGTTCCGCACTTGCTGTCACCAGAGTGCTGATGCAAGAGCCCCCGGACCGATTAAGCGAAGACTTGCCAGCACCAAAAGATACAGCAGTCCGCACGATCGAACAAGTGAAGCGTCAACACTCCAAGTATTGGAAGTCTCTGTATCCAAAATATCTCGATAGGTCTGACCCAAGGTCTGCCGCGACAGATGCTTTGCACAAAGTCATCCGGGAATGGCAGAGTCAGCGTCTCGCCAGAGAGTACCTCATGACACCTTTACAGATCTATCAACCAACGATTGCACAGACTTTCGAGCATAATGTGATTGCAACGTAAGTGTTACTTCAATATAAATTAATGTCTTAGCTAACCTTGAAGGCCTGGGTTCATGGAGTTGAAGCCTTTACTGGTGATCTTTCACGACCCTCCCAGTTTGCGGGAGCAGCCAGATCCCGTCACTGGTCAAAGAGAGTTGCACAACGCATGGCTTGTGAGTACAAACCAAAGTGTAGCGCTGCATAGCCGCTGACGATGAACTCGAAGACTGATGTAACCAAGAGCTACGTCGACTGGGCTATAACGAACGAGTTTTCGGTCATTGACGTTAATGTCCCCCAAGTAGTAGCTCTAGAGACTGAAGAGGTTTGGGACTTCATGCCAATTGATCTGCGAATGATTTTGACTTTTTCTGCAGTCGGATCTGGGCTTCACCAAAGCAGACGATCAGAGAGCTCGATCAGAAAGAACTCGCGAGATGGCTAGCTATCTGTGGACCAATTACATTGAGTCAGTTGTTCCAACGATATCACATAATGTGGTGCTGACACATGCGTAGGCCTAGCGATGCGACACAGATCTTCTTCATGGGGATAGGTGATGCTTACCACGGGTTGGTCGACCTGTTGAGCCGAACTGGTAATGGACCTCGCGACATTGTGATATTTTTCACTGATTATGCCAGAATCTACGACCGAAGAGGGTAGTAGGGTGGACTTCATCATAGGTTTTGTCGCAGATTCCGCTATACAATCGATTAAGCGTCCCACTGATGACGATATTGGGCAATGGTATCACTCCGTACGTTCAAAATGGGAATTCCTATAAGACAGCTCTCTACTAATCTCACACTATCAGCACACCAAAATCTTTGTCAAGCAAAGCCATTTTGCCTTCAGTCGCAGCACGACGAAGAAATTGCGAAAGAGGTTAGGAAATCTTCAGCAGTCAGAGTGGGAAACATTAGACGAAATGTTGGTGGGCCATCGGACAGAGGTACAGGAACTACTGTCAGAAAAGAGGCGTGAGTTTGTGGAGGATGATGCATCGACTCCTACGGACGAAGATCAGCAGGCAGGTTTGAACGGCGGTTTCAAGAGCCTTCCTCGAGGGCTCGGTACGCAGGCGTCAAAAGAAAGGCACACTAATGGGTTGCCACCCATTGGGGTCTTTTCCAGTCCAGTGCCCAGGAGCCCCAGAAGTCCAATGGGCAGGCCCTTCTGATAGTGCCGATGGGAGGGCTTTGTTGTTTTAAATGTTTCGTCTTCATTGCATGGCACAGTGTTCTGATCCTTGTGCCACAGTCTTCCCGAGCGCAGGCGGCTTGAATGTTTCGTATACTGTGCATCAATTTGGGCCTCCCACTCTTCGTGGTATCTATGCTTATGCTCTGATCTACCAATATCTCCAAGGAAGTTATATGACATCATGTAGAAGAAGGCAATATCTGGACGACCGGACTGCTAGTCAAGACCCATCGTTGACGAGAGCAGAGATACTGAAGCCAGGTACGGCTTCTCTCATACTCTCGGCATATAATTCGCCGAACGTTACGGTCCAAATGCACGTTGCTTGACGAGAGATCTTCTTTCAGAGCACGCATTTAGCAGTTTTGCACTGTCGATGATGAAGCAGCTCGGAAAAATCTCAAACACCACCTCCCAATCTGTCGGAACTCAAAATTGTGTATTTTCGGGCCACTCTACGTGTTTTCTGGGAGCCTTGCACATCTCCCGCCCGTCGACTGAGACGGCATGTGTAAGCTAAGAGGCGGGCAGCCAAGACCGACGGCGTCGCCTGAAGGATGCTGAACACAGGCCCTAGGCTGTGCCGAGCCTAGCGGGCCCTCCCATCCACCCGCAATTACATACAATCGGTGTGAGTCTCTGACCACAACAGCAGCTTCACAAGCCAGCGACGCCTTGTCACAAGAAGCGAGCTTTGAAACCTTCACATCAATTTGTAATGTCCAGCTCTTGATCTTTAGACGGTCGTTGCTGCCAAAACTTGGCATGGCTGGAACTGTGAAATGATTTACCCCCTGTCAGTAAGACTACGTCCATGAGCCCTTCAACACCGCCTTCCTATTGTAAGCATCCCGCAAGGCCATCCATCTCAAAAAAGACCAGCACATCCGTGCTGACGGCCAGCCCCGCAGCGGCAATAATCCGTGCCCAGAGCAAGTCGCATGTTATGACCCATGTCGACGATGCAGCGCAGCAACAAGCGAGGCCATTCAGCTCGTGCTCGCTCAGCCAACGGCCGTTATGCAGCGGAAGAATCAGAATGCCGATAGATTAAGCACGAGCCTGGCTACCGGGATGAAGAACGTGGGTTCTGAGAGGCTCGTCGGCTTGCTATCAAGCGGTGATCCCTGAGTTGGGAAGGCTGTGTGGCGACTGCTGACGGCCGGGCGAAGCGTGGTGTGCTGGTACCCTGAAGGTGGGTATCCAGCATGGCTTTCTATAAGCTGAGTGTCAGCCGTACGCGACGGGTCTGTTCCTGATTTTTCCAACGCCCTTTGCTGGCCTAGAGTATCATTCTCTTCGTCACGTCCGAGTTTGGTGTGTCGCTGGAACTCCATATCGACAGGTTACGCCGTCGCACACCCGACGAATCAATCGAATAACGCATATCACTCTACCGCCCAGTCTTTTATCGAAAGGCGAAGATGGTGCGTCCGGGGATCGTAAGGCTCGCAGCGGCGATTGCTGCTTGCCAGCTTCTGTCAACAACCGCGGCACAGGACCTTACGTCTGTGACGGGATCAGCATCGCGGACTGGGGTCGTCTCAGCGACTTTGTCCCCCGTTCCAACCAGTCTTTCTGGTTCTCCCTCGAGATCAGCTGCACCGGCAACATCCAGCACTTCCAACGAACCAGCGGTCCACACTATGAAGGTTGGTTCAGGAGGTTTTAAGTTTACACCGGACCAATTGTTCAATGTCTCCGCTGGCGACACAGTAACGTTCGAGTTCTATGGTCCAGATCACTCGGTCGTTCAGGCAGAATTTGGCAGCGCCTGTGTCCCATATAGTTATGTCGACGCAGATCATGCAGGTAAAGGATTCTGGACGGACCTCCAGTTCTTGGATCCAGGGCAGAACTCTTACTTTAACATAACCGTCAACGATACCGCCCCAATATTCTTCTATTGCGCAGCACCCGGCTCTTGTATCGACAAGCTTATGGTCGGGGCTATAAACGCCAACTCAACCCAGACTCTTGCCTCCCAAATTCAAGCAGCGCAGAGAGCAGACTTTCAAATTGCCGTCGGTGAACCCATCCCAAATGAAGCCACCTCTACAATTCTGAACGCTCCGACCGCCACACCAACACACTCACCCTCAAGCGGCACACATCTCTCTGGCGGCGCCATTGCAGGGATAGTAGTGGGTGGTGTCGCTTTTCTGGTCATCTGCGCGGCGCTCTTCTTCTATGTAGGGCGCTCCAAGAGCCTCAAGGAAGTCCTCAAACGACAAGATGGCAATGCAAACAGGGCCTCAACCCCGGGACCAGATATGGGCTATATACCGCATGAACAGGTGCCGAGGTATGGCAGCCCGGCACCAGCGTACGTTCAGCACAACGTCGGCGAGCAGTATCCTAGTGGGTGGCAGGGCAGCCCGCAGATGCACCAAGGTCATTTGAGCATGCAAAGCCATATGAGTGGAATGAGTCAGGAACAGTACGTATCACCGCCCGTCTGCAAGACGAATGCAGAGCCTGGAAGCCGAACAAGGGACTGACCAAGAACAGATTGGACTACTACAAGCACACGCAAGCACCTGTCGTACCAGCTGAAATGCACTCGCCGCAACCGGGACAGCAAGACTTCAGGGCCGAATTAGCTGACAGTACGCCGAAGCCTCCGAGAAGTCCCTAGTTGCGTATGGCAATGCTAGTGAGGTTAATGATTGTCCACAAGCGGTGGGTGAGCCAGTAGACCAGGGCGGCACAGCAAGTCATTATTGCTGTTGATTACATGAGCAACATGTACATGTGGTTGTCAAAGTTCAAGTATATATGCCTGCCAGTTGCATAGTCCGCTTTATTCTTCTTCGCTTCGGCGACCTTTTGATACCAGGCCTCAACAAGAGACCAAGGCGATCGTCGCTCTCTATTCTTAATGGCAAAAGTACGTATTCGATTATTGCGCGTGACCAGATTACCAGCGCATAAATGCTGCCATGCTGCGTCGTGTAACGTGGATTAAGGAGCCAGATGTCAAGTCCTGAGTGTGGGCTGTCAATGGCGTCAAGCGCAACTATACTTGTACCACCGCTCAAGATGATAATGGTCGACAGCACGTGGGCGAGGCTCGACAGCTTATTCGGTGTACAAAGTTGCGTCTCCGCACCAATGGCATTTGCACTCTGCGATACGAAGATAGCGTACCTCAAGCTTTGCTAACAACAGGTCTACCGAGATTTCGAGGCTGTACCAGTGCAGCACTGCTGAAGTGGATAGGGCGCGGCTCCTACGTTCTGCAGGCAGATTCGGCAGCTACTGCTTAGAACTTGGTCCGCAGGCAGATAGTCTCTTATCACGCTAACCAGCTCTCACAGCGACTGCAATCTTTGCCCACCATGTCCAGAAACGGTCGATGGCAAGATGCACGATGCGCTGGTGTGGCTGCCCAAATCTCTCCGCGGTGGGTCAGCCGTTGAGAAGCGTACCAAGATCCAAGGGATGGCATGCAGCGTTGCGGCGCCTCACCTGGACACGGGTAGCATGTCATGTTGCAGTGAAGACATCATCAGGCTGGCAGTATGATCTACAGGCAGCGGCTGAAGGAACTCAGGAACAAGGTGCTCGTACCATGCGGCGAAACGATCTGCCCTCGGAGCACAAGGCTGACTACGGCTGATTGGTGATAGCGAGCGCGGGCTATGACGCTTGAATCATTCAGTCGCACATCCAGTCGCCGGGCAGACGCCGGACAGCGTTTGACGAAGCAAAATGCGGCTGGCGGCGAGAACTGCCGGTTATCGCGCAATGCGAGCACACGCAGCCAGGCAGCGCAAGTCATGTGTCATGGGCAGGCGGGCGGGCCGCCCAATCGCAGAGACAGTCGCCGACACGTTCGCGAAGCTCTCGTCCGGCCAAGCTTTGCGGATGGCGGCACGCAGCGCATTCTCTTTCACAGCGGCTGCACGCTGCTTCTCCAGACCCCACCGGCCGCCGTTGAACCTGCCCGCTTTGTCGACCGTCGTGCGCTATTCGAACATGACGGTATTGGGACCTGCTGCGGGCGCATCCTTACCACGAAACCGCAGCATCTGAACGAGCCGGCCACTGCGCAGCTCCACACTCTACCAACCCAGGGCCGCGATGCTGACCACGTCCTCGCCGACCCTCTCAGCGCCGCCATCGCCCTCGACTGCGTTCCACGCTGCCGCCGTGCACTCGCATCGCTCCTCGTACCATGCCTCGCGCCGCACCTCGGCCTCGTCCTCTGCTCCCTCGCCCCGCTTCACCGTGAGCTCGCAGCCCGCGCGGCGCTTCGACACCCCGCAGACCCCCAAGGCCGTACCACTGTTTGCGCCCTCGCCGCAGGGCACCAAGAGAGCCCACCAGTACGCCGACGCCGGCACCCAATACTCGCCCGCCGGCTTTCCCCCCACCTACCACCCGCCCGTGCAGTCGGCCGCCGATCAGAACGCTCCGCCAGCCCTCAGCGCGCCCGCCATCGTGGATACACAGCGGGCAGAGGTCGCCGCCTCTGTTGCGACTGCCACTACGGAGCTGCCAGTCCCGTCTGAGCCAGCGCTGCGCGTCGACCCGTCACCAGCGGCAGCAGAGCAGCAGCAGAATGCCCAGCCCCAGAGCCGGAGAACGCCGAGAGACGCTCCCCATGGAGAGCAGCAGCAGCGCATGGTCCCCGCAGAAGCAGCCGCAGACGAGGTACCTTCGTCGCCCGCCAAACGTCTGCGCCCGCCAGAAGCGAACGTCAAGGTCATGCCGCTCAAGTATGAGACGTGCGACGTGAAAGACCTGGGCGTGCTCATCTCCGATATGCTCATGGAGCTGGTGCGCCTGAATGATGGATACCCTCTCCGTGACGGTCAGCTGACGAGGTTCCACTCGAGGTACGTTGAGATATCCAAAGTCGAGTCGTCGTACTGGATCCTAACTTTCTGCGCAGAGCACCGCCAGGCATATCTGTTCGTGACTATCTGCTCCGTCTTATCGTGCACGCCACGCTCTCTCCGCCGATACTACTCGCCATGGTTTTTTACGTCGACAAGCTGTGCGCTACGTACCCAGCATTCACCATCAGCAGTCTAACGGTGCATCGATTTCTCATCACGGCGGCAACCGTGGCCGCGAAAGGCCTTTCTGATAGCTTTTGGACAAACACACTTTACGCAAGAGTCGGTGGAGTTAGCGTGAGAGAACTGGCGCTTCTTGAACTGGAGTTCTTGCGAAAGCTGGACTGGCGCATAGTGCCGAAACCAGAGGTTCTGGTGGATTACTACAAAGGCTTGGTAGAACGAGGCAGCGGTTACACCATGGAGAAAGAGCCGGAGTCAGCTCCGAATTCCAGCCTCGAACGGGTGACAAGCCCTACAGGGTCAGCAACGGGCATTCACACCAGCCAATGAAGTATGAATGGGACGGGAGTAACCGCCTGGCGGCATGGTTCCAAGCATCTCGCGGCCGGATGTATCGATACATTTCGGTCGACCTGCCTTTCTGAGAGCGGATGGTATGTTCGGAGGACTGCGCAACGGCAGAGAGCGTTATCACCAATGGCTGATGCCAGCTATCGCGACGCTCTATATCATACTGGAGGGGCAGGCTACCGTGTAGGCTGCAGGCAGACTGGTACAGGATCAGCTGTCACTACACGAAGGAAGCTCTCTTCAAATAATGCTGCAACGCGCACTTCGATCTGAGAGGGCGAAAGTTGGGATGTTGTTCAGGCTACTCATCCCAGAAGTACCACTTATGTGGCCATGTGGCATGACACCAGTCGGTTTCATCATGCATTCACGAATCACACAAGCGAGCAGCATTTAACGGCGTACACTCCGGGCAAGCATACGACAAGAAACGCGCAGTCGCTGCCTAGCTTGCACTCTGCGTGAGCACAGCACGGCATGAGTTCGAAAGATCCTGCAGAAACCGTATGCATAGCTCAGGATAGCGATTGGATAGAAAGTACTAGTAGATTGATGTTCATGCTCCGATTGACCGAAGTGGTGTTCATATGTGCGGTGCCAAAGCATCAAGCAGCCAACAACGTCGAGCGTGATCAACGTGGCCCATCAATAGCCAATGCAATGCACGACGACACCCTGGCCAGGCCTGTACCGCAACACAATAGTGAGGCTAGGACTCCACATTCCATGCCTCTTCTCTGCATCCCTTTCGCTCCCTTTTGCATTGAGAACGGCGGCGTTGGCAACCAGTATCGAAGAATGACACGCGCAACGTCTGTCATGTCCGCAGACGATGTCGGTGTTGGCTTAGTGACCTCTCTGACATGAAACCACTTACCCTCCACAGCCTCCGTCAACTCCACCGTGCGCGATCTCTTTCTGGATTACACTGGGAAGGTAGTGCTCGCTTGATTGACGGCCTCGATACAATAGCCTGCTCGGCGCTTGTGGTAAGCTCCGGTAGGCGCGTCTCCATCGCTAAGCAGCGGCAGCGGCGCAACGAAAGACGATGAGAGTAGGTAAAGTTACAACCTTATAACATGTCTCTAGCCATGTATAGCTCTGCTGCGCTAAGCCTTGGTTTCTTGCATGCTGCGAATCTCTAGCTGACGGCCCGCCAGAGTCGCACATGATTCCTATACCTGATCCTGCTATGCCGGAGACATGAACACGAACGGAGCTAGGTGGGAGATGGGCCAGCAGCCATACGACGCCAGATGGAGCAGCCAGTACCCTGAGGCAGCTCATGCGCCTCTACCATACGCATTCCCTGAGCGGCCCGCTGAGCGCCTCGCTGAGGGCTTCGATCAACTATCGCTGAGGAAGCTGCCCAAGACACGCACCTCGCCCGTAGCCACACGTACGAAGGTTACACGCCAGGGCTCCCATAAAGGGCCTGCGCGACCGTCATCTAGTGGGGGCGAACCGAACCTGCCATCCCACCGACCGTTCGCCTCTACCGGCCGTTCGACATCTTACTCACAACCCACACCCCTCGACGAGTTCCGGGCGTCAAGACAATGGCCCCCACGTGGATACAGAGCGGACGATGCGCTCGAAGCGAGAGAGGCTGAAGACCTGATCTGCGCTGGGACACCAATATTCAGAGGCTATGCGAATGCGATTCACAATGCGCCAAAGGGATACACTCGCTTCTATACTGCTGTGATGGATGAGCACCGGGGCAGGACAGATCGTGCGTCGTTTCAGAAGGATGCGTACAAGGCCATATCCCTAGACTTGATGGGCACATCAGAAGACCAGCCCCCATGGCTGTCTCTAGAACAGCCTTGTTTGGCGTATGCGTTCGGGAAGAGTGCAGGGACTACGACTCTCAATTTTTGGGCGAGCAAATCATCGACCAATCCACCCAAAACCGAGCGAATTGGCACAGCCGTGCCTAGGAAGATGAAGCTCTTGCAGATATTGGATCGGTTGCAGAGCTTGGAAGAAGGGCTCGAGGAAGATGTCAGTCTACCAGTCCGTCCTAAGGATGCAAATTTGGAATCGTAACCTAACGTTTGGTTTGACAGGTCCCGGCTGAGATGCAACGGTACCTTTACAGCACGTTGATTGAAGACCCTGCACACCTCAACGGGCGGCCGTTCATGAGTCTACAGCAGCAAATCCAGGATCTCATTAATGTTCTGCTGAATCCACAGTGGCTGGACTTCTCAAACCCCAGAAACCAGGTCGTTGCTAAGTGGTTTGATTCTTCAGATCAACGCAAAAAGCAGGACTTCTTCCATCAGCTGCTTCTTTCAGTTGAGCTGTATTTACGAATACATTCTGCGCAGCATAGCAGCAAGTATAGAAGGAAACTCATAGCAGAGTTGCACCCTTCTATTGCATGGGACCTAGCTGTCGCGCAGCGTTGGCTGGAGAACATGGCAATTACGAAGAAGCGCGAATCTAAACAACAGAGTACGTTCAGCTTCCAGCTGAGAAGCAAGAGCAGGCAAAGGGAAGCCTTGCGGCATTTTGCAACAACGCTCAAATGGCCCAACATGGACGAGGTCGAGTACATCCTGGATGAGGAAGATATGAACGAGAAAGCACTAGAAGACCGCTCTGCAGACGCAATGTCCTGGTTTTCTGGTATCATCTTGCCCGGTAGAACCCTGCCATGGCTCATTATGAACAGCTTGATAGACTGCGACCGCGATACGGGCGATGCTCTGAAATACCTCACACATATGCAGCCAGCATCGGGGTTTCAATACCGTGCCAACACGTACTGGTCTGCGTCATGCATCGTTGGTAAAGTTCTTGGAGCTGCGCGAGGCGTAAAGCAAATCGCTGGCTGGGTCGGGCCCTGCATCTACACCCCAGATCTCAAGCGTACTGAATGCGTTAAAGTCAAGCAATACGAGTCTCCTGACCCACGATTGATAGAGGCCGATATTCTATCTATGGAGGAACGCTCCGGTCCTCTGGGCCCGACCGACGAGACGTACCCTGTAGATGACTACGAAGTCCCTATGCCAGACACCGACGATGTAACCGATCTTATTCGAGTCGAGAAACTGGCCTTCATACCTGCCAAGGAACAACCCTCCTCGACGCGTAATCTCCCGGGCGCACCAATGCTATTCGATGCTGCGATTCATTTTGCATGTGGTGGAAGTAGTTGGCCGCTGAGGTTGAAGTACGACGTGAGCTTCATCAATGCTTTCCCTTGCCACCAAGGTCCACACGGTATGATGATCCTTTTCTTCCATCCTGCGTGTACTAGATGCTAATCCCAATCAGTCCTCTTTTACGACTTCGCATACACGGCGATGAAAATCGACGATGGCCTCGTCGACCTTCACGACTGGCACGCACAAAGCGGGCGCCTTAAGCGGTCCAGTCCACGTTCCTCTCCAAAGAAGATGGCTCTCGAGAAACCCACGTCTGCGCACGAACAAGTCAACCGTGTTCTCGCTATCGAGGCGCTGGGTGTGAGTGACAACGAGGTATTTGCCAGGGCATGGTGCGCGCACCATGGCTTTAGTGCAATTGTGGCAAATATCAAGGAGACGTGTATGGCTTGCGCGATTAGAGAGGCGTACGCGGCATGTGTAAGCGTGGTAATCCTTACGGAGGGTGGGAAGGAGAAGGAGAGTGATTCTTAGGTATCGCAAGACGGAGTGGAAGGTGCTCTCACACGATATAGAAATGATCGTGGCATAGTCATGCAGACATGTGTTATGAATGTACGGCCTAACCCCATAGCCTCTCTTCAAGTGATCATATACGAACTGTGTTGGAGACTTTCATGGATTATAAGCTTCAGGAAGAGGTACGGATGGCACGTGCATGTGACGTGTGAGGCATCGCGGTCATGGCTGCGGCCGACGTGCAGCAAGTCAGTCCTCGAGCGACACGACATCCTGCAGCCCGGTCGCGCCTGCCAATAGCCGCGGCACCGTTTTTGTACTCCCGCAACAAACTGCCAACACTACACTGCCCGTGCGACCGTCGTACTGCACACCTTTCTCACCCGTCGCGTTGCGTTGCTAGAGCACGAATGCGGAGATCTCCCCGCAAAATAACCCCCAGCTTTAGACGTGCCTCATTCCATCTTCAAGCGTCGCTGCAATTCCCTCCGTGACCAATCGCCTGCAATTCCCCGGTCCACTTCAGTCGCTCCCGCCTGCGCAACATCCGTACTTGGACCATGGGACGCTCCACCCTTCCTTCAGCCCTCGCCGAGCTCTCCAACCCAACGACCCCCGAAGCGCAGGTCGTTGCCCTCCGGAACCTCAAGAATGAGATTGTGGGACATGAGCAGAGGAAGGAACTAGCTGTCACACATGGCGTCATCAAACCGCTCGCCGGGCTGCTGAGGGAGGGCGTGAGGAGAGGAGGGCGGAGGCGACAAAGCAACGGCGTAACGCAAGAAGCGAGCAATGGAGCTGCGCCTTCATCTGGTGCTGCTCCTCCGTCATGGACACGGCAAGAGCACGACAACTGGACAAGGGAGGATGAGCTGCGATTCCAGGCCACGCTTGTCGTCGGCAGTCTTGCGAACGGTGAGCATGCCACCCGGCTGTCAAAGAGCTGTCGAGAACCGCGTGACTGATATGAGAATACAGGAGGCCCGGCTTTCACAGCGCCATTACTCGCAGGCCATGTCCTTCCGCCGCTGCTCGACACACTGCGACTGGCCGAGACGCCAACGCGGCTCCTCACCACAACCCTCATGACGCTTAACCAGATCGCCGATGCTGTTGCGCAGGAGAAGCCGGGGCCAGACACGAACAGCCAGAGCCTCGCCGCGGTTGTGAGGGAGCAAATATACACTCGCTCGGTGGTCGAGAATATTGCCGAGATACTGGCGCAGACGGCTGGTCCGTCCAAGGTTAACCAGCAGGTCTTGCTAGCGATCCAACTCTTGACAAAGACATGCTTGGAGGATGTCCACAAGAAGATGTTGGTCGACGCTGGGACACTGGATCTTCTGGCTGACAAACTTGCGAGCATTGCAGCAGCCGATGACATGGTTCCTCAGACTGAGTCGACACAATCGCAGCGTGAAGGCATTCCATCCCGCTTCTTGGCTGATATTATGGAAGCCATAGCAGCCATCATCAAGGGCTCACACTTCTACACTGCGCGCTTCCTCTATTCGCAACCCATACAACAGCTCTTCGGCTGGCCGAAAGAGCGCATCTCGGCCGCATACGATTCACAGAGCTCCCCGACACAGTCCTCGTGGGATAAATTGATCCCTCGAGTGCAAACGATAACTAGCAAGACCGATCCATATACCAAGTCGTGGCCAGCGCTCGGCTCATATACAGGAGCGAGTGAGGAGAGCTATACACGACTACATAGCGTTGAGGTATTGCGCCAAAGTTCTAGCCGCAGTGTCATAACAGATGAGTCTGAGACACCGCTTTTCATATGGCTTATGTACGTGGCAAGGCGTAGTGAGGGAGCAGAGCGCTTGTCTGCATGCTACCTCCTAGCGCTACTGAAGAGATTTGGGGAGAAATGGCCTCTGAATGATCCTTCAAGAACTACGCGAGAGAGACACTTCTCCTATCTCGTCATACCGTTGGTCATTAAGATGATCGAGGACTCGTCTGAGCAGGCTAAGAAGGCACACGCCCACAGTCCCGCGGCGAGAGACGAGATGCGCTTTATCCTCGAACGCTCACCGCTTGTCTTGGCCGAGCTGATTACAGGGAATAAGCCGCTCCAGACTGCTGCGGTAGATGCGCGGATCATGCCTACACTCGTGCAGATTTTGAAAAAGACTTTCGAGCGGGTTACAACGAACGCGAAACCGCTTTGGCAGCCAAAGTCGGCATCACTCGAGATCAAGGATCAAGACATTGACCCCGAATCTTCGATACTAGGCAGACCAGGATTGGGCACAGATATTCTGCATGCCTTTCGCGTTAGAGAGAGCATATTGCTGGCTTTGGCGGCAATAGCTGGCGATCAGGACGCATATCGGAAACTCGTCATTGAGATGGGTGCGGCGACACACATTATTGAGTCGTTGGTGCCCTACTCGGAATCAAGTGAGAAAGACGGCAATCCAGACGCAGTTCTCAGGGCAGCCTGTAACGTCACAAGATCGTTATCGCGGTCGGTCAGTGTGCTTAGGACGAGTTTGATTGACCACGGTATCGCAAATCCGGTCTTCAAATTGCTGAACCATCAAAGTGTCAGCGTGCAGATTGCGGCGACTGAGGTGATCACTAACCTAGTCTTGGAGGTGTCGCCTATGCGTACTGTAAGTGTTGTGAGCCTCAGTGGTGTGAGTGTGACTGACCAAGTAGCAGGAGATCATCGAGGCAGGTATCATGAAGACGCTCTGCGAGCATTGCCGATCAGCCAACTTTGACCTGCGGTATGGCAGTCTATGGGCGCTGAAGCATCTCTGCCTTGGCATTCCAGTTGCGATGAAGATACAGTGCCTAGACGAACTGGGCGTCGGGTTTTTAATGCAGACGCTAAGTAGTGAACCAAGCAAGCCTGCAATGGGCACATCGAATGCTGCCGGTGAGCAGGTCGACCTTCTGAATGCTGTAGACGAGCCACACATGGATGTGGATGACGAACCTTCCTCAGATGAAGACGAGGACACAATGACCGACAGCATACCGTCCATGCGACGGCATCAGCCGCCTGGGTCGCGCTATACAAGTGCAATGAACATTCGCGAACGGTTGCAGCAAATTAAGAATGACGAGCTGGACCCGCGGATCAAGCTGGAACGCGAAGACCAAGCAATTCAGATGCAATCTCTTGACTTCATCCGAAACTTCTGCTCTGAGGAGAAGCAGTCCGGCGAGATGATTGACCATCTTCTCAAGACATATGGTCACAGCCGCTTCTTCGAGATGCTCGACTCCAAAATCCGACCCAAGATCTTGTCCACAACTTCTCATTCTCAATCTCAAACGGACTCCCCGACCCCCTCCTACTGGCCCGGCACCTCCCAGCAACGCCCGCCCTTCTCTTCCTCTCCATCAACACAGCCAAATTGGTCGCTCTACCACTCGTCTGAGATCCTCAAAGCCACAGTTTTCATCTTCGTGCATCTCGCTAACGGTCGTCCACACCACCGCTCACTCCTGCTCTCACAAACAAGTCTGATGCGGCACATGTTACCGCTGTTCTCACATCCCGTCCGCGATGTGCGGCTCGGCTGTGCGTGGATGGTAATCAACCTCGTATGGGTGGAGGATCATACCGAGGAGGCTCCAACAAGAGAAAGAGCACGCGTGCTCAGAGAGACTGAGTTTGAAGCCAAGGTCAACGAGCTGACGCGCGATCCGGACCTGGATGTAAGAGAGAGGGCGAAGACGGCGATGGATGTGCTTGGCCGTCTGAATGGGGAGATTGGCGGCAGCAGTGTGGGGGAGAGGAGAGAGCCAGGACGCACTGGGTACTCGAGCCCGAGCCAGGCGTTTGGGGTGGAAGGATTGAGGGGCCTACAGGGGTGGAGCCGCGAGAGTAGAGGTTGAAGTTGTGATGAGACAAGAACAAAAAACGTATTCTATTTGAAAAAGCTCGCATCGTGGACTTTTGTAATCTCATGTGGCGTGACGAGTTTGGTCATGTCGTTTCGCATATGGCTGTAGTATATAAGGCCGTCCAGATCCGTTTTCCATTGTTCTTCTACCCGCCTGAATTAAAGCTTCTTCCCTGCGTTGCATATTAACCCTATGCATTCCTTCTTATGTCTGTTGCTCCGCCTGTGTCCCACATCAAAGTTCAAGCAATCAAGTGTCTTGCCTCCGTGTTCTTCATGGAGATTCACCAGCAGGCAGAACTATGAGGCTCTATGCCCTCTTCTCTATCCATGTAATCCACGTCTGCTTTACTCGTGACACTCGCACGGATCGACCATATGCTGTCCCTTGTGCCTGGATATCAGAAGCGAAAGAATGGGACACATATCTGCTCTCGCGGGTTCTTCAAACGCTCAACACCTGAAGACACGGTCTGTCTACTCTTCTGAAAGACTTTCTGCAAGAACTAAAGCAATTGCCTTGGAATCACCTCTGCCTTACAACTCAGTCTAAACATCGTCAGAGAGTCACCGTGCAGTCTTCTGTCCTCTGTAAAATCCGAAAGTGTTCCTCGCTTTGCGGTGGGCGAGAAGCATAGGAGCCCATCCATGGTCGCCATTATGGCTACGAAGACGTAGCTGTGTCCACAGTGTCGTTCTCTGTACAACTTTCTGGTTTCGATGCTTTGTGGAAAGGAAAGTATGCCCCCCGGGAAAAAGGCGGTGAAAATGACTCAGGGGTACAATTTCATCACCTCCACACAACTCATTAAGCTCAAAACCCCACTGTCCCATATCCACCTACTCGACAAAACCATCCACACATTGTTCTTTACGGTATATACTTTACAATAAGTCGAAATGTCATGTGACATCTCTTTCACGAAGTGAAATGAGCACAAAACCCGCATCGGTGGTTTAGTGGTAAAATTAGCCGTTGCCACGCTTTCACAGCGCTGTTTCGGCTAGCCCCGGGTTCGATTCCCGGCCGATGCATTTTTGCTGCCGTTTGATTCGAGACAGTGGTTATGGTGGTTGTGGTGGTTGTGGTGGTTGTGGTGGTTGTGGTGGTTGTGGTGGTTGTGGTGGTTGTGGTGGTTGTGGTGGTTGTGGTGAGTG
>VWXS01000024.1:44709-112753 GCA_028584115.1 Stagonosporopsis vannaccii
GTGGTGGTTGTGGTGGTTGTGGTGGTTGTGGTGGTTGTGGTGGTTGTGGTGGTTGTGGTGGTTGTGGTGGTTGTGGTGAGTGGCGAATGGTGGCTTCCCCATCCACTTTTTGTCCCCAAGACACTTGCACAGGGCGCTCGTGCGCTCCGTCCTGAAAGAATCTTTTACATAGTGTGTGCTCTTCCCGTGTTGCACGATTATGGTCTGTGGACTGCGGTCACCATGAGTCGCTCTGATCAAAAACTCGAATCTGGAAGTCTTCAGCTTGCGTCCCATATCGTTGCTTGATCTTATTTCTGTGAGCCTCAACCTGTTCAAACATTCTTGCCGCTTCTCTCCATGTCCTCCGTTCGTGCCGGCGCGCCTCCGGGTACTGAAGGGCATAAAATAAAATATCACATGCCTCGCATACTGGAGCCCCAGGGGCTCCAACAGGTAGTTATGTATCATTGGTATCTATCTCGTTCCTCATATCCTCTGTCATGGATGACTTGCTCTGGAAATCTAACGAACAAGTTGACATCTGTCTGCTATTCTTCTCCTCCAGAATGGGGAACTAGCCAAATAATACTTTGTTCTGTCTGTTCTCCTTCCTACGGCTCTTCTCCATACCTCTTACTCAATCGCTCAATGTCCCTGGTCGCGTCCTGCGGTTGGCGTCCAGGCATGACTGTAAGTTCTGTCCGTCGTTATCAGACACCAGATGAAGGATCTGAAGGCATGAGAGTTGGTGGTCTTGTTCTGTACTCTATCTTCTGTCCCGCATTCTCTGTTATGAACAAACTCCTTTCTTCCCAAATCCCGAGTGCGGGAGTTGTGTTTCCTTCGGATGATAAGGCAATGGGTTCGTGCCACCTTCATAATGAAGCCTACGACTTCTAGCAATAGATTGGCGCCAATCCCAATATGCAATCGAGGACATTGAACGGCTCAGATTGATGAGGGAGAAAGAAGAGGTAAGCTAGTCTGCGGATGTCTCCGTTGTAAGTGAGCGAGAGAAGTTTCCAATCATTGCGACAGTACTTTTTGATGTCAACGGTGCGTCTTCATACTGAATGATTGTTATTAACATGTGAGAGATCGCTCATTTGTTCTTTCTTACGCTGCATGTCTACTGTTGCTTGTCTGGACTGGACAATGTCTGACCCACAATGCTGCAGCACCTTGTGAAAGTTCGAAGATTCCACTTGCGGAATTGTCCAGTCGCTGCTACCAAGGCTGAGCAGAAGGACACCAAATACGACAGGGAAGACGCCCATGTCGCACCCGTTAAGGAGTGCAGTCTACATTGCTGACGGTGGGTCTGAAGCTTCTACAGATATGTGAGAGATCCGGAGGGTGTGGTGTTTGCCAATGGTTACATAGTACAGTGACAAATGGTCAAGGGTCAGAGTCAGGGCCTTCTGCCAATTCGACTTTACAGTACATGGCTATTTTTTAAGGCTCAATGTTTGATCAAAAGCCTGTACCTCTTCATACCTGTATTCTGGCAACCTCTTCTAGTTACGGGACGGCATCATTCCTGCTGCCTCCCTAACGGCGCTGCGACCGGTCTTCGTTGCCAGAGGAAGAGATGACAGTCACAAACAATTCTGCCCTTGGCCTCTTTACTGAAAGTGTTGCTCCAAGTCCCGAGCATCATTAATTCCTTACCCCGGAAATACACACACTGCAACACACACTTCACCCGGTCGGAATCGACCTCGGTACCGAGCGTTCCCAGCTTCGGCCATGTGTTCGAACAAGACGTATTTATATTTTTCCAGGCATCGAAGAAGCACTCCAATGATCCGGATGTTCGTCACCCCTGTTTGAGGCTGAGATCGATGTCGGCATTGAGATGTCGCCGCGCTCGAACACAAAATTGTAGATCAAGAATGTTCGCTGTTTTTTTGACGAATAGCCTGTTTGATCGATTTGAGAGCTGCAGAAGCAAGGTTGTGCTTCACGGCTCAAGGGCCTCTGTTTAGAGCTGCCTTCGTTCTACGGATTGTTCATATCGCTTGCGCTTTGTCAGGTTTGGGAAGATATCGAAGCAAGGCCATCTTCTTGCGTTTTGGGTGGAAGCCTTTGGCCCTCGCCTTTGCTGGACCGCTGCAAAGCTAAGTGCTCGATAACGTCAGAATGAGCGTTGTGACAGTCGCAGCCTAGCAATACGCCGTTCGTGGACACATACGTCTTCATCCACACTTAAGTTGCCAGCTCATCGTACCGCACCGCACGGTGTCGTTGACCCGCAATTATGTCTAACACACATATCGGTATCTCCAGATACTCACGCATACACCGTGCTCGTAGTCTAAAAGCCGCATGGACGGTTGTAATTGACAACGTTGCGCCGGCCAAAAGGGGCACGTCCACGAAGTTACAGAAACGCTGAATCGCACGCGACCCGCTCAGCACGGTCATCCAATAAAACCCACCAATCTCAATGCCACCTGTACCCTGGCGTTCTACCTGGCTCTTGTACGCGATATGGAATGGGATATGGGATGAATTAAAACAAGCTTGCATTGGGATTCGCAATCACGGGATGCTGTCGCTAAGTGCGATTGTGCTTGCAAACTTACTGCTCGCCGCTGCTCGCCTCAGGTCGTATCGAGAGGATCCTCCGGGTCCATATAGCTAGCCCTGTGCGGCGCGTTAGACGCGAGCCAATTCCTCATTGCCGCTAATCTTTGCGTGTAAGAGTCTGGACGTCGCAATTGTACAGCACCTCGCCCGAGGTCATCTAGGGGCTGTCTGCGGTACCTGCGTTACATGCTTTATGATATACGGCGTACGCATAAAATGTTGATATGGTGAATAGTTGATGCTGTTTTTGGGAGATGTGGATTCTGGCGATATGAACCCCGGCGTTTGACACATGGAAACGACTGGACGTTACCAAATTGTAGATCGTGACTGTGATTGTGGTCAGAAATAACCTGCCATGGCTCTGTATGCCGTGGTGTAGCGCTGGCGACCGCCATTACAGTTGAACTTTCGCGAGTCGCTCATCCTGTCGATCGATACCTGTGCGCGACGTGAAGGTGCATTATTGGAGCGGTGCGCAACAGCTATTGCGCAATCGACTACATGAACTTGCTTGTTATGCTTGAATGCTAGGACGCGAGGAAGAAGCGAGCAGTCATGTTACGGAGAGAGGGTGGGCGTACTGCTGAATACTGAACTCAAACTGGAGCGACGGATCGTTCGCAGCAAGACCCGTTCACATGGTCAGCCGGGAGAAGCAGGTAGCGAAACGAACTATCAACATTCCGTTTCGGCGCCGGCTGAAAGGCATTTCAAGCTGCTCATCTGCAGTTTTCCATAGGTAATTCTGGCGGTGAGTGTGGGGCCCCAAAAACCCACCCCGGCTCATATTCGTTGAGTTCAATCTCGAGCACACCAGACGCACAATCTGGCTTGCTGGGCGCTTCGTGCAGACACGGAGTCTTCTCACGGCCGGAACAGCTTGCCAAGCGGAGCACAAAAAAGACGCATTTCCCAAGCCCGGGCAACATCGCTGGGCGGAATAGCTTGGCGCATTACTGCAGGTTCAGTATGGGCGTACAGTAACGTCTGGGCAGTAGCGGGGAGCCATCGTACTCCGTGTAGCGTATGGCGGGGACACGCAGGATCCTCCTTACGTGAGGGGAGGAGCAATACCGAGTGACCAGAAGAGCAGGTGCATCGCGCAAGGCATCGTCTGCTTCCAGGCCTGTGTCCGTGGAGCCGCTTGGCGAGCAGGATGGATTGCTTATGGCAGTTAGACAGCTGCACATTGTATTACGAAATGTCTGGGCAGGGTCACAAGGGAGTGAGTGGCAGCAAAAAAGGAACTTCGCAGTCAAGATTGGAGACATCCACAAGAGATATTGCGATGCTCAATGTGCGATCTGGCGAAGAGCGGAGGGGCTGCGTGGGCAGGTTCGCAATCTCGAAGAGGGTTCTTCATTACGTGGTGAATAGTAGACAGGGCCACCAATCAGAGCGCGCAGCTTGGCTGCGACGAGGCTAGTGCGTGTTATGCAGAGCTGATTGCGCGAAATCCGCCCCAAGCGGGTCCACCCGCGGAACGAAGCAGAGCCGCTTGATGCGTTCGCGCTTACCATGCAGTGAGGTGAAAATTCGACGCCGACCTGCATGAGAGGCCAGGATTTCCAGCCTCATTCTGGCAACGCGGTCGTTCTGCCACAGCCCGCGATGCAGCAGAGAACATTCGAAGTGGAACCCGGCCCTTTTGGAAACGGACGTGTCGATCTCGTCGCGCAATTCTGGAGGATGGGGGTGGAGCCATCTCGGCGCCAAGTATGATCACCGCATTTCTCAATACGCGAGTGTTCACGAGTTCATTTTGGAGCGACGATGAGATACAACATGTACAACAAGTGCAGAGATTGGGGCTTGGCTGCGACAGTGCAGTGGTATGCCTCAGGTAGCGTTCTGGAAACAGGGCACATCCAAGAATGCTTGTCGTGTAGACGCAGATCCATGGTTGGCTGGATAGAGTTGCGACGACCGTTGGACGTCCTTGTAGGTCACACAAAGTACGGTTCCCCTGAGACACTCGACTGATTACCAAGTTTGCAGTATTATTCGGAACTGTTGAGCAAGACGATGTTGCTGCTTGTGGACGTGGCACGGGAAGCTCGAGACGAGAGGCGTCATCGAGGTTTGGTTCGCACTGTTTCAGACGAGGTTGGTTTTGCATCTGGGGTAGAGTACGCGAGAGGTTGGGGACGAAACATCGGAGGTTGCAAGCAAACGCTACCACGGCCCAATTCTCCGCCTGGGTCCTCGTGAGACACAATTATTGTGGTGGTTGGGATAGTTTTCGTGGTCCAGGGATTGCGGAATCAAGCGGTGCACCTGAGGCCTGTCAGGGTCCACGACAAGACACACAAAGCTTCGTGCACGTTTGTCCTGCAGACTCAGTCACGATCCGGAGAAGAGGCGGGTGAGCATTTCCTACGTCAAGTCGCGGAGAAACTGAGGAGAAACTGGATCGAGCGGTACGGTTAGCAGTCGTCTACAGTGGGTACAGGCCAATATCCGAAGCACTCGGACTTGGATCCCAGATGCTACTGTTAGGCGCTCCACCTGATCGATGTGCAGGCACAAAATAATCCAAGGCTTGTTCGACCAAAGGCATTGGCGTTGTGAACTTGAAAGTCTTGTCGTTGCGAAGATGTTGTAGATGAAACATGTCGCGAAAAAAAATCATACAACGAAACAATAGTCGTCGAAACATAAGGTCCTAAGGTTGCGGGAGTTGGCGCCTGAGGCAGGATATGAACATGGTGCGGCAGCAACCTTTTGCGGTCCGACACCGGGAAAAGTGTGCGATTCAGGCATTGGTGGCAGCGCAAGGGAAGTTGACCGAGGCAGGAAACCAATACAATCGGGTTATCCAGATACAGTACGCAATCGCAATCATTATTCCCGAGCAAGATACGGCGGTGAGCCTGCTCAAATCAACCAGCCGGTGAAGCATCGGCAGTCGCACCTGGTGGATCCAGTTATTGCTGGGTCACGTGCGCAGTGACCCTGGCCACGATCCATGGCAGGGAGCGATGGCGATTGCCGCATCGGGGATGCCTTCCTTGGAATGCAGAGTTGACCAGGCTGGCCGCACACGGCGACGATGCCAGCGCAACAGTATCCTAACGGGGAGGCCCTGCGTTTGATGAGTCTCCAGTGTTCATTGCAGCGGCGTGCGCTTGCGACAGATCTGGGTGCACTGTCGTATTACAATAATATTCTCTGTAATTGGAAGCGCAGTTGCCCTAGGCAACTCGGCATTCTGGCGTCGCTGATTCGGCCGACGCGGGGCGTCTAATCAGCAGGCCTTGCGAGGTGTGCAGGTGTGCTGGGCTGGCCGTCGCCTGCGGCCCCGGGCAGTCTCGGTGCTTCAGAGACAGCCGGCGCGGGGGCGGACGCAGGCCTGCGATGCAAACAGTTGCTCCTCTGGGCGTGCCTGATCGCTGCACTGCAGATGGGTCTGGAGAAGGCTCGGGTGACAGCGCGCACTCGTTGGCTGCGAGGCCGTGGCAGGGGACCGGCGCACGCAGGGAAGCAAGAAATGGGGCCGCGAGTGCACTAGAAGCAAAAATGCTGAAAAACGCTCATGGCGTGGGGAACGTCGTTGAGGCTCTGCGGCATCGCTCTCTCGTGCGAGCCAGCGACGGAGCATCGAAAATGCCTCGCCGGAGCAGGTCGCGAGCAGCAGCCGGAGCAGCCAGCAGTCAGCAGCCAGCAGCCAGCAGCCAGCAGCAGCGGCCAGCCAGACGCGCCAGTGAGCGCGCTGCAGCTGCTGCGCGTCGAGCCCTGCACCCAAAGCTTGCCCTCTTGGCTGCAGAAGCTTGGTGCATGGGGGTCAGACGCTGGAGGCTGATGCCGGGCGTGTGCGCCTTACTGCTCCAGGCGTCGTGCAGCTGAGGCAGCGCTGGTGGAGGGCTGGCTGCTTGCTGCCAACGTCATTAAGCTGCATCCCTGCTGGCGTTGCACAGTCTCGTGCTATCCCACACGCTTAATTTCTCCTGCCGCTCAGCGTCGCGCTATGCTCCTGGGACCCAGACGGCGAGGCGAGGGTGGGCGCCCTAGCGCGGTCGCTGTGGGACAGAACCGCCGCGAACACCACGCTGCAATTCTTGGACTGTTGCTCGCAGTCGGCGCAGAGGGTGGCGAGCAGGCGCTCCCAGGCGCTGCAGCGCTCGCCGCTCCCAGGATGTGCCCGCGCACTGCCAGCCGCCCCGTGCAGCCAGCGGCCGGCGTGGACAGGCGCTCGCTGCAACGGGGAAAGGCCGCCAATCGCCAGGAGCACGGGCCGCAAATGACATAGCGTGTGCGCGATTTATTGTAGCTCTTTCGGTTTGTTGTGAGCGGCGCGTTGGTACGTGCCCCCTCAACCTTGGACTGCTATCGAGGAAACCAATCACCAGCCATCGGCAGACACGGATCCAGCCAGCAGATTTTTCCCTGAGCGCTTCTGGATATAATCCGCTGCTGCCCTCCTCCCTCGCTCTTTCTTCACAGAGAAGGACTCGCACGCTCTTACCGACTGCTGAGCTTGCCCGACCTCGACAACTCCACGACTCCCTACCTCCGGTCGCTGGGAGCCTTCTCTGTGCTTGACAACTTATACACCCACTAATAATCCGACCACCGACACACTACTGAGCATATCTTAATCACCATGGCACCCGGCGAAGATGTCGAGCGCGGGCGCGCCAGCAGCGCTGCTGAGCGCCAGAAGTCCATCGTCTCCATGACCGAGTTCGAGGGCATGGACGAGTACACTGCTCTGCAGAAGTACATCCTCTTCTACCGCGACCCCAGGGCTGGCGGCCACCACCAGGAGGAGGCCCCTAAGAAGAAGCGCTGGTGGCAGTCTGGCGGCGGATCTGCCCAGGGCGGTGCTGACCTCGCCGCTGAGGTTCCTGACGACTGTACGTATTCCTTAATTTTCTTTCCTAGCCCTATCCCACCAATTGCATCAATTTTCGTTGCTGGTGACTGCCATTACACCAAATATTTTGGTGGTGCGCCGATACCCACGTCTACTGCATATCGCTGCAAGCTACCTACAAGCTTGAGCTTGGAGCTTTCTGCAGCCGCAGTGGGGCGCCGATCACGTGCGAACTTATTGATTGTCGCACCAGCCGCTTCCCCAGCAACACCCTAGCACGCATCCCGTCTTTGTGCAAATTATTCAGAGTGCGTCTACTAACTCGCGATACAGTCGTCAACACTGAGCTCCGCACTGGTCTCTCCTCTCACGAGGCTGAGAACCGTCGCAAGCGCTATGGCTTCAACGAAATCTCTTCGGAGAAGACCAACCTGCTGAAGCAGTTCATGGGTTACTTCACCGGTCCTATTCTCTACGGTATGCATTCCTGCACAGTTTTGTGGGCCGTGCACAACTAACGCAATGCAGTCATGGAACTTGCTGCCCTTCTCGCTGCCGGTCTTCAGGACTGGATCGATTTTGGTGTCATCTGTGGTATTCTTCTTCTTAACGCTATCGTCGGTTGGTACCAGGAAAAGCAGGCCGCCGATGTCGTCGCCTCTCTCAAGGGTGACATCGCCATGAAGGCGACTGTCGTCCGTGACAACCAGCAACAGACCATCCTTGCCCGTGAGCTCGTTCCCGGTGACATTGTTGTCGTCGAGGAAGGTTCTACCGTTCCCGGTGACGTTCGTCTCATCTGCGACTACGACAAGCCTGAGGATTTCGAGCTTTACCTTAAGCTTAAGGCTGAGGACAAGTTCCATGACGGTGACCCAGACGAGAAGGAGGACGAGATTGACGAGGACAAGTTCGATGAGGAGAACCCCATTACTCAGGGTGTGTCTCTCGTTGCTTGCGATCAGTCTGCCATCACCGGTGAATCTCTCGCTGTCGACAAGTACATGGGCGAGGTCGCTTACTACACCACTGGTTGCAAGCGCGGCAAGGCCTACGGTATCGTCATCGCCACTGCTAAGCACTCTTTCGTCGGTCGCACTGCTTCGCTCGTCCAGGGCGCTCAGGACCAGGGTCACTTCAAGGCTATCATGAACTCCATCGGTACAGCGCTTCTCGTCTTGGTCATGTTCTTCATCCTCTTGGCCTGGATCGGTGGTTTCTTCCGTCACATCCCCATCTCCGTCCACCGCGAGGGTACCGACAAGTCTGTCACTCTTCTCCACTACGCCTTGATCATGTTCATCGTCGGTGTCCCCGTCGGTCTTCCCGTTGTCACCACCACCACCCTCGCTGTCGGTGCCGCCTACCTTGCTGAGCAGAAGGCTATCGTTCAGAAGCTCACCGCCATCGAGTCCCTCGCTGGTGTCGACGTTCTCTGCTCTGACAAGACCGGTACCCTCACCGCTAACCAGCTGTCTCTCCGTGAACCTTATGTCGCTGAGGGCCAGGATGTCAACTGGATGATGGCTGTTGCCGCGCTCGCCTCTTCCCACAACCTCAAGTCTCTTGACCCAATTGACAAGGTTACCATCCTGACCATCCGCCGCTACCCCAAGGCTCGTGAGATCCTCAACATGGGCTGGAGGACCGAGAAGTTCACTCCCTTCGACCCCGTCTCCAAGCGTATCACTGCCGTCTGCCACATGGGTGGTGACAAGTACGTCTGCGCCAAGGGTGCCCCCAAGGCCATTGTCAACCTTGCCAACTGCGACGAGGTCACTGCCAACCTTTACAAGGAGAAGGCTTCCGAGCTTGCCCGCCGTGGTTTCCGTTCCCTCGGTGTCGCCTACCAGAAGAACGACGGTGACTGGATCCTTCTCGGTCTCTTGTCCATGTTCGACCCCCCTCGTGAGGATACCGCCCAGACCATCATTGAGGCTCAGCAGCTTGGTGTTCCCGTCAAGATGTTGACTGGTGACGCTATCGCTATCGCCAAGGAGACCTGCAAGATGCTTGCCCTCGGTACCAAGGTCTACAACTCTACCAAGCTCATCCACGGTGGTCTTACCGGTACCACTCAGCACGATCTTGTCGAGCGTGCTGACGGTTTCGCCGAAGTCTTCCCCGAACACAAGTACCAGGTCGTCGAAATGCTCCAGCAGCGTGGTCACTTGACTGCCATGACTGGTGATGGTGTCAACGATGCTCCTTCCCTGAAGAAGTCTGACTGTGGTATTGCCGTTGAAGGTTCCACCGAGGCTGCTCAGGCCGCCGCCGATATCGTCTTCCTTGCCCCCGGTCTGTCCACCATTGTCCTCGCCATCAAGACTGCTCGCCAGATCTTCCAGCGTATGAAGGCTTACATCCAGTACCGTATCGCCCTCTGCTTGCACTTGGAGGTTTACCTCGTCACCACGATGATCATTCTTAACGAGACCATCCGTGCCGAGCTTATTGTCTTCCTTGCCCTCTTCGCTGATTTGGCCACCGTCGCTGTTGCCTACGACAATGCTCACTCTGAGCAGCGTCCCGTCGAGTGGCAGCTGCCCAAGATTTGGTTCATCTCTGTCGTCCTCGGTCTTCTCCTCGCTCTCGGTACCTGGATCATCCGTGGCACTCTCTTCTTGCCCAACGGTGGTATCATTGTCAACTTCGGTGCCATCCAGCCCATCCTCTTCCTCGAGGTTGCTCTCACTGAGAACTGGCTCATCTTCGTCACCCGTGGCGGCAAGACATTCCCCTCGTTCCAGCTGGTCATTGCCATTCTTGGTGTCGATGCCCTTGCCACCATCTTCGCCCTTTTCGGCTGGATGTCCGGTGAGGACTACCAGACCAACCCTCCTACCAACAACTCCAAGTTCCAGGAGCGTGGTTGGGTCGACATTGTCACCGTCGTCCTCATCTGGGCTTACTCCATTGGTGTCACGATCATCATTGCCATCGTCTACTACCTGCTTAACCGCATCACATGGCTCGACCAGCTCGGCCGCAAGGACCGCCACAGGAAGAACCCTCACATCGAGAACATGATTGCTGCTCTCAGCAAGCTGTCTCTCGAGCACGGAACCGACAAGCACGGAACCCAGCGTTACGTCCTTGCCGCCCGCGCTGCTGAGGAGGAGGATGACGAGTAAATGTAAATTATGGTGCATGGATGCATATGAGAAAGATTAACGGCTTATGTGGTTGGTTTACATGTACTGGCCATGGGTGTGATGAGCCCACCTCTTTACTGAGGTTAATAATCAGTCGCCGTTTCTTAATTACTCTCTGTATACCAAGGAGCATATTTCTTTGTAGTAATTGATACCGATTGAAGTTAACGTTTATTTGTTTTCCCTTGTGATGTCTTCGAAAACGTGTACTCGTTATCCCGCGTACAATTGACAGTACTATGTCGTGCCTATGTTTATGCCTAGTTGTGCTCAATCCGATGTTTCTCTCAAGCCTGGATCTTCCATGCAATGCTACTCTAAACCGCCTGATACAATCCAATACACTGTCAAAGAACGGTAGCGCTAACATCTTGCATCGGGCGAATTCACGGGTGTCAGTTTGCTAG
Organism: Stagonosporopsis vannaccii; assembly: GCA_028584115.1. Lineage (NCBI taxonomy): Eukaryota > Fungi > Ascomycota > Dothideomycetes > Pleosporales > Didymellaceae > Stagonosporopsis > Stagonosporopsis vannaccii. Next base: position 55,665 of record VWXS01000024.1, read on the forward strand.
GTGCCGCGTTTTTGCCGCTCTGCAAGCCTCACATTATCCCTGGTTCCAATCAGCCCTACGGCCTATCAAACATCAACTCTGTGACAAATTGAAGCCCAGCTGATAGCAAGCCAAGCACCTCCTCGAATGCCACAAAGCGTCTCAAAGTGCGCCTTGAGCTACGGTTTCGAAGCCGGCTCAGCCAGCAAAAAATCGCATCCCGCAGCAGATGGTTGGTCGCTGGCTGTAACCGCAGCTCCAAGTCGTCACAGATTGCCGTGTGCAGAAGCTAGGTTTCGCAGCGGTGTTGGAGCTGCGCAACGCCTCCAAGCGGGGTAGATCAGCGTGCCACCCGCTTCGCAGCCAATCCTGGGCCCTCTTTATCTTCAAGTGCTCTATAGACTGCATGTCGCTGGGTGCTGTCTCAAGGCTCCAAGCGGCTCCTGCTGCGCAATGCAATGCGCGTCCAAATGCTATCAATCGCAGCCGTGTCGTGGCGTGCGCCAGCTCTCCAGCCGTGGAGCTTTGAGTTAGCGAAGTGCAGGTCCAAACACCACAAAGAGATAGCAAGCAAGCGAGGATATGATTGGCCAATGGCTGTCCGTAAGGCTTGGAGATGTGCATGCAGTAGCGCAGACGCTTGGTGCATCTTGCATCGTGGGGTAGCTGCGGTTGGTGGTTGGTAGTTGGTGAGATGCATGATTAGCTGCGGGCTGCCTCTGGACTTTTGGGTTTGGCACGGGAATTAGGACATGGATTTGCGGGCTGGGCAGCTTCAACCATTGAAGCCTGCGATACCGTGATGGAATCAGGTGCATAACTGTGCGCTGAGTTGTCTTTGTCAGAGAAACCCAAGCTGTTGGAGCTTGCAAGTCTGCACGAAGCTTATGCGCCAATCTGTCCGTCAGCCTGCAACATGCAGACACAACCTGACGTTGATATCTGTAATGGTGCTTCTCAGGCTTATTGATCCTTCAACGTCACGCTTGCCCCGTGGGTCTCCGTTTCACAACTCAAAATTGGCCGCCCGCATCGCTCCGGACGAGGTTGGCCAGCCTCCTCTGCGCTGTATCAGCATGACGTATCCCCGTCATATCCTCATCACCCACGTCTCGTGGTGCAACTGCAAACGGCTCGCCCGCTGATCACAGCATCCATGATGCGTCCCACGGAGCCTCGGTGTTTTGCACGAGTCGAAGGGCTGCTTATCCACGTACCCATGTACAGCGCTGATACCATGCTCTGCGCCTCCCATGTCATCGGGGCGTGAGCAACACGAACGTGAACGTGATTCAATAATCTACGAGGCGCAAAGCGTATTGCCAAGACGTGTGGGATTGTTACCCTGATGGTCGTGCTTCTTAATGGCAGATGAATTGCTTATCGAGGAAGAGTTATGCAGGATGATGTTAGTGGTGGGTGGGGGATCTGAGGAAGGTACGTCTCGATCGCGACATGGTTGTGCGTCCGCGGTGCGGACACTTCCTTTTGCAACACCATACAGATTCCGTGATCGTCTTCAAGCATTTGCCGACTTTGACGTTTGAAGGATTTGACCCTTGCGGATCTTGGGTGGGGTATATCTGCTGACGTAGGTGTACGGCATAGGTACGCACGTCGTGTTGAGGATTACCATTTCAGCACATCCCTCCGCGGTCCTGCGTGCTGACCGATGAGATAGTGCTTGCAAGAATGCTTGGGGTGTCATAAGCCTTTCTAGTGTGCTTGTCAGCATGTGGGAGGTGCGAGTGCATATGCAGTATTCTGAAGATCTGGCGCCAGAGTGTCACGAAGTCACGAGTTTAGCAGGTCAAATGCTTGGAGTAACTCAAGTACTAACAACACGCAAAGGAAGAAAGTTGAGAATCAGGATCTCAAAAGATGATGCAAATCTGGAAGAAAGCAGAGGAGGATCGTGTCATCTGAACGTGATGCTCATACACATGTCGCCAGTTCGCACATTGCCTCTTTAGGACAGGACTATCGTAGCGAAACTCTGCAGGCACAGCAAGAGTACCTTGGTAGATCCAAGCATGATCCAGTCGGAAGATATGGCTTTTCCAGATGCAAGTGTATTGAACCAATGGGGTCTTTGGGAGCACATGTCACGACGCATCCAGACATGCAGCAGTCACCCAAAATGTTGGAAAAGGTCCTTCCGAGGCCTTCTTCAAAGGACGACTGATCCTTAAAGAAAGTCCGGCCGTAGCGTCGTTCCCAAGGTTGACTTTGTAGCACCAACTTCGCACTGAACGTAGCCTCAGTCAGAGCAGAACAAGGGCACATGCTTTTTCTTCAAGAAAAAACGTGTTTATGTGCAACCGAATTCGTCTTGCCTCCTTTCGCTCCCTCTTTGCCCTTCTCTGAATAAAAGGGGGGGGGGGGGCTCTGTTCTAGCTCAGGTAAATGTGCCAGAAAGACAAGGAGATGCCTAAGGTGTGCATTTGAGGACAGGAGCTAGTGCATGGAGCCGGACCCGCGGATTTTGACTATATGATCGAGAGCGTACGGAGCAGAGGGAGCTTCCCTTGTTATTGCCACCGAATGTCTCGCCAGGACATACCACTATCATAAAGGTCTTGAAGCAAGAGAAAAGAACATTTTCCGTTTATCATTAGGTTTCAGACTCGACGCATCCTAAAATGATTTCACATTGACAATATGGACAATTTGATGCTAATTATATACCCTCGGTCATGGACGTGACGTCCATGCAAATGCTGTCTCCAAACTCACCACATGCTCATGTGTACAATGACTGCCACAGCTCCGCGCTGTACTGACCCAGGCACTGTTCGCACTTGCCACACTTGCCACAGCCTGGCGGCACCCTCCTCCCCTTGTAGACATCGAACACCCAATCCTCGATCTTACTTCTGTGTTCCCACCAAGGTCCGGTTTGTAGATCGTACTTATCCGGAGCAGTAGGGAAGGTATGCTCGTGAATGCGAGGGGCACGACTTGTGAGGGTATGGATTTCGACACCGGCCTGCCTTCCAACCTCGACCAGTTTCTGAAAATAGACTTTCTCGGAAAACGGCCCCTCTTGTCGAATGTTTGAATATCTGTACTGTCTCTCGATATCCTCGAGGTAGACAGCCTTGAGGTGGCAGTAAAAGGATTCGTAGGTTGTAGAGAGCTTGTCGATTTCTTCTTCATCCGCAGAGTCCCACCCCTCCAGCCAGCGATGCGACTCTACGACATGGATAAGAGCGTCCTCCAGCCAATCGAGGTATTTTCCTCTGTCTTGGTCATGAGAGAAATACCCAACTTCGCCCCAGAATATCAGCCTTTCGAGTGAGCCAGGAAATGCCTTATCGCGGAACCACTTGACAAAATATTTGCGCTGTTCGTCCTCCGACAGATTACCGAAATCTCCAGACAAGCTGTACTGGCAATCCAGCTCCACATCTGAGATGTTGATAGCAACGGTCTTAAGGTTATGTGCATCTTGTAGTTCCTCATTTCGGTAGCAGGAGCATCTGTAGCCATGGATTTGATGAGCAGTGAATGGGCCGTATAGCATCAGGGTATGCAAAGAGCCAGATTGACTTGAACAAAGACCCTTAACAAGGGAATCGGCATCTTCGATCCGTTCGCCGTCGATCATCCCTGCGCGAAGTGTGAAAGCCTGGAGTGCGGTGAATACTTCGGGGAGGGCGTCGCGGAAGAGGCGTGGCATGTCGCTGCAGTCATCGAGGAAGATATGCTTCACTGTAGAGGATCGAAATGGCATTATCTCTTCCCACTCAGTTGCATCGTCATCGTCTTCCTCCTCGTCTGGGCGTATAAGGTTGTTGTAGTAGATCGAGATGAGGCGAGGTAGATGAAGTAGAGAACAGAAGACGTGCATCGACATGCCCCACGGATCCAAATCGTCATCACGAGGAGCCTGTGACATCCATGTATCCGATTCAACGCCGACACAAATCTCTCGGATACTGCACAGACCTGGAGGCCAGTGGCTTCCGTACAAGTTGCTGCCGTGAATGACTCTCCTGAGCCAACCGAGGGTCGTTTTCTCGTGACATTTTTGGGACACAAATTTGATATTCCGCAATCTTGGGCAATACGCGATTAGCAGCATCTTCAATACGCCATCGAGACCGTCCCCGAACTGCTCGTGAGCCTCCGTACGAATAGTTTCATCACCATTATCAATCATCGTGTCAAACTGATCCTCGATACCTTCGATATACTCCTCAAACTCATGTTCTTGCCATTTCCACACTATGCGGTCAACATTCGTGGGTTCTTCATGTAGTTGCTGGTCGGAGCACAGCGGCTTCCAGTCTTGCCAACTTGTTCGATCATACCATATCTCCAACGATCGAACATGCCAGACTAGAATTGGATCAGCGCGTCCGAAAGCGCTACGCAGTAAGGTTGGTATGGTAGCCGGCGAGATGTCTGATGCAATCCGATACTTGCTGTAAGCCTCCTGGTGGCGTTTCAAGATGTTGCTGGAGCAGTATGCAATCCTCTTGGATGTGCATGCAAAGTCGAGGTGGGATTCGGGAGGTAGGAAGTCGATAATGTGACAGACAAGCTCAGTGCTAAGATTCGTGATGTAGCATTGCCCGTTGCCTATCCTTGATGAGTACGGTGTTGTGTCTTCAGTAAATGTTTTCTTGAAATTTGGGGCCGTGATCAGTGATGCCATGATAGGCACAAGGGTCGTTCCACCTCTCAAATACAGAGTAGTTAAAAATGCTGCTGTGTCAAGCGACAGTGGGTTGTCGAGCATTTTTAGGCCGGTCCACGAAATGGGGAGAGACGCTCGGGCCGCGTCTGGTGCCTGAATAGCTCAAGGCATCCAACTGCTCGCCAAGAGTTCCAAGTCTTGGTTGGATGGGTCTGGGCGACTGGGAGAGCTATTTTGAATGTTCATGCGCTGATATTGGTATAGTAAACTGTCAAAGGCAACGAGTCCATAGCCTAAGCAGTGTTACCGTCCGCGGTATCGTATGAACAGTATAGACTCGTGATTCGTCAAAGTCGGTCAGCAAGGTGTGTCTGCATCACGCGCTGTACGAGCTGATATAGTACTGCGAGCAGGTCAGTATATATATGAATATCAGGAGATGTATGGTGTACTCGTACCGTCAAGACTGAATCGTCATCGCCAGCGTCGTTAGGTAAATAGACATAAAGGATCAGAGCGTGCTCGTGACAGAAGCCTGTGAAAAATCAGTAAACCATCAGCCAGACCAGTCTGATCGTCGAAGAGGGGAGTTGCGCACAGGCAATAACTCTTCCACCAAGTCTCCCTACACTCATGACCTTTCCCCAGTCACGTCCATCTATCCTGACCGTTGCCCAACCTTCTTCGCTACGCCCATCTGCAGAGCCTAGCTGCTTCATTCGTGTACTAGGATGATCAGCGAGTCCGTCCTCGCCTCCTGCAATTTGAGCAGGATCCAACTCAGGATTGCTCAAATCTGTCCAGACAGACGAGATGCTCATTGCGTCGGTCTTGATGCTCATCTTGAGACAGCCATGCATGTTCGCAGAGACCTCTAGTCGTGTTCTTGATCCCGTCGTGCCTGACCCCGACTTTGTATCTGCGAGCGCCAGCTTTGTGAACCTGTCGCTAATACTCTTCAGCTGCATAAGCGGTGGGAGGATGATGTGCACATCTGGCTCCCGGGTGTGTGGCTCATGTAAATTGGCTACCATGTCTGGCGCAAGCACTCGTACAGGTATCTCCTGTGTGACAACTGTCTCACGATTACCTCCATAAGCGTTATCGAACGATGCGTCGAAACCATCGTCATTATTCGGACCCGTAGTTGTAAAAGCGCTATAGGAGTTCGAAGAGGTGGTGGTGACGATGGTCAGGGCGAGCATAGGCATATTGTCCTTTTTTGTAAGACGTATCTGGGCGGATGTGGCATTTTGGGCGGACTTGAGGGCTCGGTTGAGCGAGATAAGCGGTACCTCTAGATTGATGACATTGTTAGCAGCAGACTGCACGGAGATGGTCTCGAAGATGGCGTCCTAAGCGCTTTGTTAGCAGGTAGCCTAAAGAAGAGAAGCCAATGTGCTTACAACTGAGAGAACACTAGGCTAAGTTAGAGGACTGCAAACATATTTAAGGACTCATCAACTCACGCCCAGACCTGTGTGCCCTGCTCAGGTATGATGGTGAAGCACACCTGATCTTCGCTGAGCTTGACCCACGCAAGTGGGCCGAGCGAAATAAGAGACGCGGTAAGTTCTGTATCGTGTGAGCAGTAGCTGAAGATATTCAAGCCATTAAGACGTACTTGTGAAGGTGTTGACGTTCTGTATCTGCGCTTTGAATCGCATCGTGGCGGATGGTGGAGGGGCGTAGACGCGTCGCGTAAATGTTCATAACTGCGAGGGGCCGAGGCAGTAACGTCATAAAAGCAGCTGAGCTCCTTAGCCTACAAACACCACAACACGCACATGGAAACAGCCATGTTAAGTGCATAACACAAAAAGGTAACTTTGTCTCGTTTTGTAAATTCTCAATGCTTATATAGTGTGCCTCTGTAGCCAGACAAATCGCGTCATTACAAGAAACCCACCAGGAGTGAATCACCCCTCAGCACCGGCCCCTTACCTGTGCATATTCTTCCTGGGGTGTTGCGGGATACCTACCTGGCATCTGCTGAGCTTGATCGTATCCAAGGGACGGCGGCACACTATGTCCGTACCCATTTACGTGGCCCTGTACGTATCCATTTACATTCCCTTGCTGGTAAGCCGCCGGATTCATCGCCAACTGCGCGATTTGCTGGTGAGTTGGCGCGTATGGCTGAGGCTGCTGGGGATAACTTTCTAGCGACGATACAGGTAATTTCATCATGCCCTGCTGCCCATGACCAGCGTACCCATTCGCCATTGGCATCTGCTGCTGTCCGTAGACCTGCGCGTACGCATTCTGCAGTCCAGCGCCAGTGCTAGTACCTGCTACAGCTGCATGAGCCGCTGCATTTGCGCTCGCCGCTCCAGACCCATCGTCAACAAGAACTGCATTGGTCTCGCTTCTAGGTGCGCCGACCACGTAGCCCCACGTACCCTTTGTGAGCTTGTCTTGCACAAATTTGACTTTCTTGGAGATGTCATCTGGCATCTTGCCATCACAGCCCCTTAAGGCCCAGGAGCTTGCCTTGACGACGTCCTTCCACATTTGCTTCTCGTTCGAGTTGAAGGTAGGGTTTCCATGCTCCTGACGCACTCGCTCCAGAACGCCCATCATGAGACCCTGGATGTGGTTCGTGATGTTCTCCTCAGTGACATCTGGTTTTGGCAAGAGAATGTAGAAGTTGCTCGGGTGACGCGCACGGAGACGGGAGGTACTGAAGGAGATATCGACTGGAGTAGCCATAAAGATCTCTTTCGCTGCTGCGACAGGGCTTGCTGGGCCAACAGCAAGACGTGCGAACGCTGCGACACCATCACATCCTGCACCGTGCATGGCCTTAAACAGCGCAAAGGGCGAATCTGCAAGCTGAACAGCATGATGCACCTCGCTCTCCTTGCCCGCTGCCTGGCACTTCTCCTTCTCGTAGCTGTGTGGATCGATGCATAAGCGTGCCCAGGTCTTGCTCCGAGGATCAAGATGGTTCTTCACAATCGCTACAACGTCTGCGCCGTAGCGTTTCTTACTCGCGCCTCTCAGTCGAAAAGCAAAAGTAACGAGCTCGTCCTGAGCAGCGTGAAGGTGAGCTCGTGTAAGTGACGAAGGGAGAAAGGTGAAGACGTAGTACGCGAAGAAGTACATGTAAGTTGCCAGATAAGAGCTTGTGACGCTTTGTGTGCTGCTGTCTAGGAAGAGAACTGGGATGCTGAGCTTCTTAGCATATGATTGTAGCCGTTCCAAGTCAGGTAAGGTGTTGCTTCTGCCTGCTGTGGAGGGCTTGACGCATGTCGCGAGGTGCAGCGAGCCTGTGACGCTTATGCCCACGAGATCATTGCGTAGTGAGGGCGTCGTGGTGTTGATGAGAGACAGTAGCGGTGAGACAACTGCGCCATGGTGCCAAACGATTTTCCGCGTCCTCGACGCAGAGAGCGCGCGTTGCAACGCGATAGTGACACGCCTGACCACCCTCGCCACGTCGTGGTTGCTAGAATTGCTGGTGCTGGCTTGGTTACTCCATCCTCGGACAACAACGATACTTGCGTTGGCGTAGGAGCATATCGTCCCTTCAATATGTTTGCTGCCCGTCTCGCCGGTGAGATGATCAACAAGCTTACAAAGTCTTCCGAAATGATCTCTACTCTTGTCCTCTTCCGTAATGATAACCATGCCACCTTTTATACCCTTGCTCATATCTTTGGACGCGCGAACACCAAGATCGCATAGCTTTGCGAGGACGCTTGTCAACTGTAACATGCTGTCAATGTCGCTATCCGTCTCCCAGATATGCAAAGCTTCTGAGTCGCAAAAGACATCGATTGTATCATTGGATACAGACGTGAAAGCTGACTTGTGGTTTTCGGGGACCGAGGACAAGGATTTCTTCAGATTGGCCAGATCGCGCGACCATGGTCCAGACATTTTGCGACGAGGATGGCGACCCTTGCGCTTACGGCGGTGGCTCTGATGCCGCTCGCCTCCTCTGGTGTTGGGTGTTGAGGGGACAGCCCACCGCTCCTCAGTAGAAGGCGGAGGCCTGGCTACGTGGCGCTTTCGAAAACGCTGTGTCCACGGTTGAGAAGTAGCGCGTTGTGGTGGGTAGTGCGACGACAATTTAGACGGGTGATTGAGGAAACGCTTGACGTATTCCATGGAACAGGTTTTGTAAAGTGAAGCAGGGGGGTGGCTAAACTCCCAGAGACCCAAGTCTTTTGTTGGCAAAGTGAATGTGAATAGCAATAGCGAATGCTTGTGACGCGTTCGGAGACACGTTGGCAACGGGGGAGATGGAACAGCCATTCAGTAAAACAGTGTCAGCAGTATAGAGTGTCAGTACGGTTGTTGGTATTCAATCGTGAAGAAGGGACACGTGAGAATGATGTTGTTGCTGATAATGTCGAATTAAGAGGAGAGAGCAAGCAGGCCATCGCTGTTGGCAACGCAGTATGCGTGCGTGTGACTGACACCTGAACTCCAATTGCCTTATCGATATTCACAGCCGCTGCGAACGCCAAACAATCTGATGCGAACGAAACATCGAGGCGACTTACGAACCAACCCCGCCGCCCTTCTTGACGACATCCTCTTTGGTCAGCACTTCCACCTTCCTGTTCAATAAGCCTCGAAGCTCTGGACTGATGACTTTTGCATCTATACCGTCTTCGGTGCTTGCTTGCTTGCCTTTATCGGTACCAGATGACGACGCCTGCGTATCTATGTTCTGCGATTTGGGTATTGGTCCCGGCCCGGAGGCTATTGCGGCTAATTGCTTTCTTTGTCTCGCTTGTGGAGCGGAAGGGAAGTTCCCCTTCTTGTCGACCATTTCTACGGTCCTCTGAAACCTGCGGAAGAGCGACTCGGCACGGACGAGCGTCGACTCCAGGTCCATGGTACCAGAAAGTTCGTTTACTGGAGCAAGGTCAGAACGAAGTTTTACGCAAACGCAGGAATATATGACCTACCGTACTTGAGTACCTCGTCAAAGTGCTTTAAATGTGCCATTATGACATCTCGATGCTTTTCAAGAATCGCAAGTGCAATGAAGATATGGAAGTTGCTGCTGTAGTAGTCCGTCCACAGAGATTCCCAAAGCCGCAGAACGTCTGCCCACTCGAACTCGCGCTTGTACCAGACAAGCAACATGCGGAAAAAGAAAAAGAAATTCGTTGAATCGGCGGACTGCAGGTGGAGGTACAGCTTAGGGTCCATAAGTTGCACGAGATGGTCAAGTGTTGTAAGCTGCTTGCGCATACCGGATTGATCGCGAAGGAAGTTCCGTTCCTAGAAGGCCATCAGTGCTGTACTCTCTATGGAAAAATGCCAGCGTACCATTCGATCCATGAATCCGACGAAGCCCCAGAATGCGATTGCATCATCCTGCATAACTGCATAGATGGGTGCGAGCAGATCGCTCATACCCTGCACGTAGCCGAGGTCCTTATTGTACTCATTGTAGGTCAAGAGCATATCTTTCATCTGTTCCAAATGGACATTGGTTCCAACTTCAGCAAAAGGGGAGTCAGGGTCAGGATGAGGAATATCTTCTCCTTCAAAGATTGGAATTGTACGGTCTGTTCGATGCACATCCTTCTCTATTGAACGGACCCCATCGAATGGGGACAAGTCAGCCGAGTCTTGTGTGAATGTCGATCACGGGTTAGGACATACCTATGCGGTTCTTCTGCTCCTTCCACCACTCAGCCTGCTCTTCGGTCTGGTTACCCTCGACCATTCGCTCCCACCATGCACCCTTTAGGCGAATGTATTCATCTCGCCGACTGTTAATGTTCGCGCGACGCTCTTCTTCATTGCTGTCCCAATCGTAGACACCTAGAAGGAAGAGCCAGGCTTCTTTTCGTACTCCATCGTCTGCGTGCAGACCGCCGTGGAAGATCCGCTCCTTGACCTCGTCGGGCGTCAACTGTAAGCGGCCTGTGTTGTCAAAGAAGCCCTTCCACTCATCTAATGTGACTGGCTTTCTGCGATCTGCCGTGGTCATTTTATCCATGTCGAGGATCTCAAAGTCCCCAAGGTCACCTTGCTCCATTGCCAGAACATCTTTTGCTGTCCAGATCCGCTGGTTCCGCTCGCGCTCGCTCTGCTCAGCGATGCCCATAGCCCACCTAGCAAGGTATATGCGTGCGCTATCAAACTCGTCTTGCAGTGTCTGCACTTCTGGGTTCTGGATGAGGCGCCTAACCTGAGGGGGTATCTTGGGGTTGTCGGCTACGGCTTGCGCCGTCTTCCTTGTGAAGGTCGTGACCTGGCTGAGTTTCTCGAGGATGTTCCACCTTGCCTCCTTGAACGCCTTTGTGACTGGGTCCATACCTCCGTCGCGCTTGCCCTGTGTCTGTGCAGACGAAGGCTCGCCATCCTTGTCTTTCTTCGCCGACCCTGGCGCGTTCTTGCCAAAAGATTGCTTGTCATCCTCGGTGGGCTCGATTAGGTATATGCTGGGATCAGCACCGGAGCGTTCGACTGTCACGTATCGCTTCAGCCATCGCAGGACCTCGTCACCGCCCCAGAACATGCCACCGCCATCGCCAAAGGGGTCGAATGTTTCCTTTGCAAGCTTCTTCCTCTGCAAGATGGTGGACTGGCATTCACTGTCATGGAAGAAGAGAGCAGAAAAGCTGTCACCAGCGCGCGTGTTGACGACCACGCTGCCAAACCACCATCCTAAGCTAGGTGGTCTTACCAGCAGAGAGTATATCTCGCTCACGGGTATGGCGAAGGCGTAGCCAGGAGTGACTGTGTGCGAGGAGGTGGTCGGCGGAGGAGGAACGAGGTATGAGGTCTTGGGAGGAGAAGACGAGTCTGAAAGGTCAACCTTCACGTATGTATCATAGGCATCACCCAGGGCAGATTCGGGCATCCAGGCGAGGAGCAATGACGAAGAGCTGATGCTTTTCGAGGACGAAGACGAAGTAGGGCGCGCATCGTTGGTGTTCCTGGGCGACTTCTGCTGTATGAGTGCTATGAAGCCTGGAATGTTGTCTTTGGCGGAGGGTGAGGGGTGGACGTATACCTACGCGTGTTGGATCAGCTTCACGCCACACATAATGATAGACGCAACCAAACGCACTTTGCTCTTAGTGTACAGTAATTTTACTCCTTTACCGCTCTCAGTGTGTCTTATCGTGTTGTACTCGCCCTCATCGTCGTCGCTCACATCATAGAACGAGGCGGACGGCGAGGGCGGGCTCGGTGGTGCCGGAGAGACCATAGTGGGGCAAGCAGGCTGCAGCGACCGCCAATATGGGCGTGGGTAACGGCTTGAGAGGTCAACAGAGTAACGTGCAGAAGTATCGTAGTATTTTGGGTGCGACACAGCTCACGGGGTAGGAGCACATGAAAGTGGCTGCTGCTGTAGGTAGCAGCGAGCTCCGCAGCTAGTCAGCGGACCATGACGTTGCTTGTGTGGCGCACGCGGGAAACCGCGTTCAATCAAGATGCCCCTTATGCAACGACGCATTGAGAGATACGGTAGAAGCAAGCTTGCGAGTTTGTGGAATTTGTATGATGTTCTTACAAGCAGCCAGCGTAGAGCAGCTGTGTACTCCGCAAAAGACTCCAAACGCCATGCTACCGAGTCGCAGACTATGCAACATCCAAACCTGTGGATGCCTTGCAACTCCAAGTGCGCCAGTGCTATGTGTACAAGAAAGCTCAACGCATGCGCGGTCCGCTCGGCAAGCCAACGCGTCCTCCTCCTGGTGGACCACGAGGTGGTGCGCCACCATAGTTGCTAGGTGCATATGGGTCGTAGTCTCCTGATGAGGTCTGCTGTCTTCCTCCACCGCTGTTCGCAGAGTAGCTTCGCTCGTCTGGGTACGGCGGTCGGCCACCTGGTGCAGGGCGTTCGTAGGAGCCTCTAGCTGGCGGCCCTGATCCTGCAGATGACGTGCTTTGCGCAGGGCTGGTCGACCTTCCAGACCCCCAGAGCCGCTGCTTCAGCCTCTCCTGCGCAGTGGTGCCTGATCCTGCGCTTGGTGGTGGAGAAGGGTCCGCGCCTGCACGGCCTCCAGCTGCCAGTGAGCTCTGATAGCTGCCTGCTCTTTGACTCGGTAGTGGCCTGCTCTGGCTTTGCGGTTCCGGGGTCAGGGAGTTGCCCATACGACCCTGAAGCGGTCGCGCCCCTCCTGCAGCTCCTCCGCCTGCACCGCGGCGCAACGACAGCGGCTGCTGTGCCTGCTGCTGCGGCGCCGGGTTGTCCCAAAGATCACTCAGTCCTCCTCCGCGTCCCACAGGCGCCCCTTGGCCTTGCTGTCGCCCAGCTGAGGATACGTATTGCTGCGCTGGCTGGGGTTGCGGTGCTCGTGGGTCGGGCGGGAGCCATTGCGGAAAGGGGCGACCTTTTTCTGTGTAGTACGCGCGGAGGACACGCGAAATGTGGGAGTCCTCCTCTACATCGCCGTCATTCTCGTCGGATAGCAGCTGCCGGCGCAGGTTGGTGTAGCGTGACGTAGTATTGGTGAGCAGGTTGTTCAGGTACGACGACATGGTGCTGCGAGAGAAAAGTGAGTACAAGGTCGCGTGCGTACCAGGTGGTGGAAGGTACCTTTATTACGTTGAATGGGTGCACATGCACTGGTGGGGTAGCACCTCGAGGTAAGGTGATGAGTGACACTCGCAAGCTGTTTCCAACTCTCGGCGCCCAAAACACCGACCAGCTCTTCAAGCGAGACGAGCTGCACGTCCTCAAAACTACATGGATTCACACCATTGCTTCGAACCTTCTACTCGAGATTTTTGAAGATCATGCCAAATTGCCGTCCATACAAGAGCTCATGACCTGGATCTAAGCAAGAGCACCGCTAAGGGCCTTCACCGTGCTGCCTAAGCAGCTTCGTTATCCAAACTTTCCTGCGTGCACGACCAGGGCACCTCAAGCATTGTGGAACGTGTAGACTTATGTGCATAGATTCCAACAGGGAAAAGCTAGGCCATCTCGTCGATTCGAAACAGCTTGAAACAATGTTGCAGACGTCATCTGCACACGTGAATCAAAGCTCAACATCACACTTGCACACACTTTAAAAAAACCTACTATGACTTCACAACAGAGGCGTTGGCTATCAAAATACAAAAATCACATGCACTAGAGAGCATGTAGTCGGCTGATATAACTCTCAGGCAGCCATGGTCACGTGGTGGGTCTTACCATTACATCTCGAAGTCGGCCAGCCGAAAGTCTGTTGCTTCTCAAGATTTGTGTACAAAAGGATTGTAATCATCGGAATCTCTTCATCACTGTACGCTTCGGAGGATGTCAACCCACTTCGAGTCCTTCATCAGTCTCCCTGCCGAGCTACGCACCACAATCTGGCGTTTCGCCCTTCAACAAGAGCAGGGAAATGGGAATTGCACTGGTCGACAGATCGAGCTTTATCATTATCATCCAGAGATAGGAAATGTCTCGATCGCCATCTCACGTCCTTACCCAACAGTCTTCGCTGTGAGCCGCGAAGCCCGTTACGAGTCTGCGAGAGCGATGAACTGCCAATGGGCACCAGTCTATCCACCAGACAGCAGCACAGCAGCACAAAGTCACAAAATTCAGTTCGTCGTATGCTTTAACTTCAAGTTGGACACGGTCAGTCTACGCACTCGCTTTCTTGCGCCACCATTGCAAGTCTTGTTGCCAGGCCTTCCTACCCCAGAACAATACCGGCTAGAAGTGTTCGCTCGGCTGCTTAAATACGAAACACTTCAGTGTATAGAAAGTATTGTAATCGATGCTCAGCCTCCTGCACGATCGTGTAGGCTGGACCTTAATGCTTGGTGGAAAGGGGAGGGGCTCGAGATCTTCTCCTTTGGAAGGCTCGAAACTGTAACTGTTATCACAAGAGAAAGATCGGAAAATTCTTCCAGGGACTACCCGAGGTGGTTGGAAGCAGCTGTGAGGGATGAGGTGCACGACAGGTGGGCTGAGAGGGGAGAAACATATGAGCCGAGAGTGGAGGTAGTCAGCGTGTAGGAAGGGATTGTGTCTTCACGGCACTATTCATTCGTGCTAGTGCTGGCTTTTGATGGATACAAAGGACCGATAAGGCGCTCTGTCACAGCAAGCCGCTGCTCATTCGAGCACAGGCTACAAGGCATTGTGTGGAGGAGAATGGAAACATACGCTCTCAATCTTTGCTTTTTTGTTGCAAGCCAGCTCTGTTTGCTTTCAAAGTAGCTTAAGCAATCGGAACTTTGATTCTATGCTAAAGAGGCCTCCAGCATCGAGCCAAACTTTTGTGATTCAGCATCTCTTTTCCTCACTGCTCTGCACTACACTACAGTAATGTCTGTTAGGAATATAGCTTACATCTAGCGCGACGTAAGAAGGGGTGCTTCACCAATGGCGTCAGCCATGTTTGGAAGAGAATTCGCACAAACCGGCGACCTTGTGGGCTAGAAAAGACAGGTATTAACTATCGTCGATCCGGTGCTCTTCATCCGCAGCTCAATTCACTCATGTTGTTTTGAATGCATCCTGCAGTACACTGAAAAAGGCAAGGGTTGGCCGTGTAACGGTGACAAATTAACGAACGCGTGACGGTATGGAAGATGACCCCAATAGCGCGCTCAAGTGAAAGCTGTTGCTAACCTCCTAGCCGTCTGCGTGCCCTGTATGCTGAAGAACATAGCTATTGCTTGCTGGGGTAGGTATGATAAAGTTCTAAAGCATAACAATCTCGCGCTTCGATCAATTCATCACTATGCCGGAATCTATTTCTGCAGGATCCCATAAATATCGAAAATACCCGTAAAACCAGCAAATATACAAGTATGTCTGGAGCGAGGCAAACTGACCCATGACCAAGGAAAGGGTACGACAAATATGACGGCTCACCGGGGTGCTGAACAGCTTGGAAACATTGCGACGTACCGCTGGCTTGCGGCGTACAAAGCACTCTTCAAAGCGGTCTTGGAAGAAGTCAGGACATGAAGCAACTTTCACGCCCATACTGGAAATGCTTCTGCTGCCCTGGAGTTCGGTCATCACATCCATCCATTGCATACAAGCCGGGACGCGATTGAAGCCGTCTTTGCACGTGCAACGACAAATACTCTGGCTTTCTTCAGAGATGTGGAATTCAGAAAGGATAACAAAATCAGTTGGCCCAATTGGAAGGCGAATAATGTTAACATTGATTGAACAAAGTGTATCGTCAGTGCCTGAAATATGCAATTTCGGATGCTACAAAGCAGGCGTGAGAGACCTGGCCCAAGGTCGGCCGAAAGAGTCGAAGATAATACGTTGGCTCGCTTCTTCGTCAACGACATTCAGGTTTTTGATATGAGCGCTGCTGGTGGTCGAAATATGTTGACAAGTAGTCCGGATAAGCGCGAAACTGTCAAGCACGATCCACATTTGTTGTTAAATGTATCTTAAACAACGCCATGAGTGAAAAAAGGGGGAGGGCAGCCGTGGTTGTCGTGGGTTCATCGATTGCAGAGCAGATCAAGGATAGTGGCCTGGCGCCCAATGGTAGACGCAAACGCGCTGGTCTCTAGTGGTTGTGATAAGAGTAAGTATGGATTAAGACTTTGCACCATTTTCGCTGCGTACCTTGAAATTGTCTTGGGATATAATTTATCGTTATATTTGTTCCTCTTAACGTGTCACTCAAGACATCAAGCACCTGATCGAGCCGCGCGAAATATTCGCAGTGCAGCAAGCCCTATTCTTTCACATCATTCAATGATTCTTCTCCTGCAATTTAGCCAATCATTTCTCCCTCTTCTTCAGCTCATGAATCCATTCAACGTTCACGGACGATACAAGGTCATCTCAAACAGTTTCAGTCATGCCGCTCTAGACCATCATTCTTCGAAAAGCTTGTTGTCCGCTAGTCAGACTATGTAGGCCAAATGGGTAAATAGCTCTGTTTCCTCCGCAAGAAATGAGCTTTCAATCTCTTAGACGGACAAATAACTGACTCGTTCAAGAATGCTTCACTTTGCAATGATCATGTGCTTCGCCACTGGCTTCTCGAAAGTCAGTCGAGACATAAGGAAGGGATCGCATTATACACCACTAGTAGGACTCCTGGTGGGAAGCGAGGCGATTTCCTGGACGTCGACCTTTCTTAGTAAGTCAGGTTTATTACACCACACAGGCCTTTGTTGGATCCCAGCCAGTGCATCGTATAGCGGTATCATAAAGCAATACCCTGGAAGGACCAAATCGACACCGCAGTCTATCACCATTTCCCTAGTAATTGTCCGACCCATGCTCACGGCTCTGGAGCCGTCTGTGCAGACTAGAAAGCACGGTGGTATGCTGTTCAGACACTCGAACTTCCGAATAAGGCTCATCAAGTCCAGTCCTCTGACACCTCGATGGAACATTGCTGCTGTAGAGAGATTAGCGCAACTTCTGCGGCAACCCAATCAGGATGTGAAGTACGATTTATGCAGACTACTGTGTATTTCATCGGGTCGTCCAGGTACATAGATAGTCCGTCTTCGGGAGCTTGTGCCTGATCGCTTGATAGACCAAGCTTCTCCAATGTCTTTTGCATGAGCTATCGGTCAATGCTTAACAGGAAGTCATATCATGCACCAAGATTGTATGCCTACTTTCTGGCTGATGATATTGTGGTCGACTATCAAGGCCTTGAACTTGAACACATGTTCTGGTAGAGGACATCGAGTCGCAGGCTGATATCTCTTACGAGTACCATCTATTTGCGCGCTTTGCTTCGCCTCTTTGCCCATACTTTTGCCGGCACGTTTGACAGTACTTGCTGAGCTGCGGTCGGACTGACCATTCTCAGTGATGAGGTGCTCGCTCTTGCATATCGGGCACGGAGGTACAGATTTTGGAGCTGACATTGCCGCGGTTGCAGGACTTTCGATACTGAGCAGAGTCGATGAGAATTGATTCATTCAACTCTAGCACCCTTGAGCGGGGCATGCGCCTTCTCAAAATAGCAATAAACCGCGAGATGCAGCACTACGTCATCTCACCCTTCCTTTCCTCTCTCAATGCGTTCTTGACAATAGCACCGCACATTTTCGCATACGGGTTTGTCCTTACGCTCATCTCTCTCGCTGCCTCGTCGCCGAACCTTGCGGCAGCTGCAAAATCTTTGGATGCTAATTCTTCAAGCTCGCTCTTTCCCAGTCCCTTCAACTCCGTCCCTGTCTCGCTCGCTTTCAGGTACAGGAATGCGCGGTGCGAGTACGATGTGCGTAGCATGCGCGCTTGATACGCTGATACTGCAGCTGTTGGCGAAGATGTGGGTAATGAAAGATGGATGGCGCGTGATAAATCTGTGAATAGTCCTTCGATGTCTGATTCCGATGCAGAGAAGATGTTTTCTCCATCCGATAGGGCTGCTTCGATCTTCAGCCTTCGGAGCATTGCACGGTTGACGAAGGCGCTGGGATAAGTCGGATTCGTTGTGATAATATCACTTAAAGTCTCGATCTCTGTATGTATGGTTCGTTGACTTGAACCGCTTGATGCGCGTTGAATTATGTCGTTTTGTTGTGTTTCTAGAATAGATAGCTCTGATGCTGAGATGGTAGGATGCGGCGGTAATGTGGTGTCTATGGCGGATGCATCTTTTGATTTTGCGACAGATGACGGAAGTGTCTCTGGATCAAACAGAGCGTTCAGGATGCGGGCGTCATTCGCTGACAGCGATGTGTTGATTGTGTCGACTGCCATTTCAGTCATTTCAGTCGTTTTGAATAAGTGGTGAAATAATAGTGACTTGCTGACGACTCGCTGGAGCAACCTAGTAGGTCATGAAATTAAATATTGATTGCGAAACGCTTGTAGAACGTCTTTTCTAAGAACAAAGTTGGATATCTCTTGAGTGAAAGTAGGGCTCGGCTTAGCCATCACGGTGCCGGGCAGCAGCGGATATTGAGGTCCGAAGCCCAAAGCGGTTAGTGGATGTCCCGAATCGAATACCGCAGTTGTTCCTCACCCCCTTCACCGACCAGTCGTAGCATGCATGTTATTGAAAATAGAAATCATCATCTTCGTTGGGATGATTTGTTCTATGCCGAAAGTCTGTACCCGATAGCCTTCTTACCACACTGCCATCTTCCGCGCTTAGTTTTCTACCGGAGCGGATAAGAGCGGACGGAGATCAGCGGACAAACAGTGTCGCTTCAGGAAGGTACCGCACGTGCTCTCGGCATAAGGGTCCTGATGACGGTGTGTGAGCAAACACTGCATGGATTAAAGTATCTCGGTTCTTGAAGGAAAGCAGATGAAGGGTACCGAGAGAGCTTAGTAGATAAAGGTGACTACGGGTCGCCCGGATGAGAATCAGCAAGCAAACATTCACACTCTTCCCACAATCAACAAAGATCGATATTTGAATCCCATTTCCACCTGGGCCAAATAAAGTGCTCCCTACCTCTGACAAAATGGCACCCGCAGCTATCTCGCCGCCGGGCTCCCCGGTCGCGTCAGCCACATCTTCCTCAGACTTCGCCTCATACCGTGGATACCACCATGTACACTGGTATGTTGGCAATGCCAAGCAAGCTGCCTCTTTCTACATCTCGCGTATGGGCTTCGAGAAAGTTGCGTATCGTGGATTAGAAACTGGATCGCGAACGACCGCCTCTCACGTCGTGCGAAATGGCAACGTGACCTTCATTCTCACATCACCCCTTCGTTGCCTTGAGCAGAGCAGCCGGTTCAGCGAAGAAGACGCAAGGCAACTTAAAGAGATCCACGAACACCAGGAGCGCCATGGTGATGCAGTAAAGGATGTAGCCTTTGAGGTTGACAATGTCGATGCCATCTATCACGCTGCCGTCTCAGCTGGTGGTGTCTCCATCGCTGAACCCCACGATATCACAGATGAGCACGGCAGCGTTCGGCTCGCAACGATCCGCACATACGGTGACACAACACACACTTTGATCCAGAAGTCGACATACAACGGTATCTTCCTCCCCGGATATCGCCCAGAGGTTAAGACTGCAGATTCGTTAAACCGCTTCCTGCCCTCTGTAAGTCTCGAAGCCATCGATCACTGCGTCGGCAACCAGGACTGGGACGAGATGGAGGACGCTTGCGACTACTACGAGAAGGTCCTCGGCTTCCACCGCTTCTGGAGTGTCGACGACAAGGATATCTGCACAGAGTACTCTGCGCTGAAGTCCATCGTCATGAGCTCACCAAACGAAGTCGTCAAGATGCCCATCAACGAGCCCGCCAAGGGAAAGAAGCAATCTCAGATTGAGGAGTACGTTGACTTCTACGGCGGCCCAGGTGTACAACACATTGCGCTGCGAACAGACAATATTATCCGCGACATTACAAACCTGAAGGCGAGAGGTGTGGAATTCATCAAGGTGCCCGAGACTTACTATGACAGCATGAAGTTGCGCCTCAAGAAGGCTGGTCTCACACTAAACGAAGACTTCGAGACACTGAAGAGCTTGGACATCTTGATTGACTTCGATGAGGGCGGTTACTTGCTGCAGCTCTTCACCAAGCACTTGATGGACAGGCCGACAGTGTTCATCGAGATCATTCAGCGCAACAACTTCAGCGGCTTTGGCGCCGGCAACTTCAAGAGCTTGTTCGAGGCTATCGAGAGAGAGCAAGAGGCACGCGGTAATCTGATTTAAGCGGATGTGTGATGTCGTAACCTAAAATTGTTTTTGTTAGCTAGGCATTCATGGCGTCGTGGATTGTTCGTATACCAATTTAGCAATATTTGATGAACCTATCATCTTTACGCCACCACATCGCATTATCATGCCGTTTGAGATCAGAAACTATCATCTTTACGCCACCGCATCGCATTATCATGCCGTTTGAGATCAGAAAGATTCATTTAGTGCCTGGAACTGCCGCGCTCCAGTGGCTGATGGATGTCAATGTCGTGATTTGATTCATCTAGCGTCAGTACCACCATGTCGGTTTCTCGTACTGCATCGTCCCTAAGGCGGAAAGCCACCACAATGGTTGCCCAGCACGAATAGGTGCTTCAGCGAAGGTAAAATAATGCTGACCTGGTGTCTCATCGTGTGGCCATGCGTAAGGGGTTGCACATTATGACCATAAGGGTAGACAAGGAAGAAGTCAAGGCAGTACTAGTCCGCCCTAAAGGTACAAAAATTGGCATCAGCAGCTAATTCTTGGTCATTTCTTCGTAATTATTGACGATACTCGTCAGCACCCAACGCCTGTGGGTATCTCAACTCAACAACTCCGCCCATGCCACATGCTCGTTCGCCGCCATTCATTGGCTTTTGCTAAACCCGAGCTCGTACAGGAAACTCAGCACGAGCTGTCCGTGCTGAAGTACGTGCTTCGGGTCAATATGCTCAATGGTGTCGTTAGCTGTGTGAATATAAGGGTTGCGGTACTCGAACGCAGCCTCAAAGATGAAAGAGGCGGGGAACCCGTTCCTCGTAGCGGAACCGTGGTCAGAGCAAGCATAGCCGCAGACACTGTTCACGCGCTCAATGTCCGTGTACTGAGGTGTCTGTTAGCAAATTTGATGTGGTTGACAAAAAGAGGATCAAGCGTACCTCGTCAATGACACGACCGATGTACTCATTCAGCTCCGGGTCAGTAAAATCGGTGATCATGCCAAAGCTCTCCGGCTTGCCGGCATCGAGTGTAGCCTTGGTATAGCCCACCATATCCTGGTTCAACATAGCCCATACATCCCGACCGGCATTGGCATACTGAGTGAAGATATCCTGGCTGCCACGAAGGCCGCCCTCCTCAGCTGCATACCAATGGAACTCGATGGTGTTCTGCAGCTTGCTTGGTCCAAAGTCCTTGTCAGACAACAGCACACGGAGCGACTCAAGTAGCAGGAAAGAGCCGGAAGCGTTGTCGTCCACACCTGGCGCTCTCGCCTCGAGACGGTTTGCGCCATTGACGGAGTCTAGGTGGGCGCCGACAATGACTGTTCTGTTGCTGCGCCCAGGAACTGTTACGACGATAGACTTCTGGGGCCAGAGGGCATGTGGGAAGGCCTTGGCAGTGACACCCTTCTTCTTGGACTTCAAGACCACGTCCTGAACCTGAGATAGAAGCCATTCCGAAGCCTGCGTACCTGTGACAGTCTCGGAGAAGCGTGTGTGATAGGTCGCGTACTTCTCAAGGTTGCTCCTGATGTTGTCCCACTTAAGCTTGGGGAACAAACGTCGAATGTTCTCCTCGTATTTGAACTTGGATGGGTACGGAGCTGGGACTTTGACCGCTTTGACCTCTGCGTTGAACTCTGTGATGTCGAAGAAGTGGCTTCCGCAGCCTCCGTTCTACTCCAATTAGCAGTTGCAAAACCTTGAGCATATCGAAATCTTACAGCAGCAAGCTCCCATCGCTCCTCCTCGGTGATTTGTACAGTCTGCCCGGGCGCAGTCTCAATGGTAAACAAAGCTCGAGGCTTGACTTCGGGCTCCGCAATGGCAGCGCTCGCAAGGGCGGCGGCAACAAGAGCAATGGTTTTCATCTTGGAGACGTGAATGAGTTGATCTCTTAAGGATGCCTGCTGTGAGAGGTGCTCGAAAGGAAGACCTGCAGCAACGCTCTGATTTAAATACCGTTAAGTCGACCCGCTCTGTTGCGGATAGCAACGACTGTGCAGTCAGCAGATCCATCGCGTAACACCATGCTGTGCGTGGTATGTTTGCAGCGAAGTTGATGATACCAAGATCAGGAACACACAGAAGGCACCAATGGCTGGTCGTGCAGACTCTGGGGTACTTCTCGGCATTCTTGTCCATGCGGAGCGTACGGCGATTTCTCTTGTCGACTGCCTAAAGCGATCTAGTCTATGATTGCAGACACCGACAGCGAGCATGTATGAGCCGATTGCTGGCCTGCGGCTATCATTTGGCTGTTGTCAAGCTCGTGTCATGGAAATATCGCATGTTGACTTTCCCGTACAAGCAAGGGTGGACAAGGAAAAGCCGCAGCGCTGAGGACCTGATCAACCGGCCAGTGCGATGGCGCTAGGAACACGCTACGTGCCACACGTTGCGCAGGGATACACGCCAGCCACTTCTGCATAGAACTTGGGCATTTCTGGACTGGAGCGTCGAATCAATGTTTTCTTTTGCTCCAAGTTACGAATCAGTCCGTATAGATTCTATTCATATGTACATCTCTCTACTCATGTCTGGCGCTTCTTTGCAAGTCCCTGCTCTTGATCACTCGTGGAACTTTGATGATATGTCTTTGAGAACATTTGGATAGAGTGAAATACGATCATCCTGGCTCACGATGTGCAAGTCTCTCAGATCGTGCCTGTCGATCATCTCCTCCAGCCCCGCCTATCATCTGCCTCGATAAGCCTCTGCTTAGTGAACAGCCGGTCGTCTGCCTGCTCTGCAGTTTAGCTCTGCCGTGTAGTTGTCAAGATTATCAAACCGGAGTTGCTTGCTGGATACCGAGGATCGAACAATTAGAGAACACACCGACGGGCTGGAGATTCGTGGGATCGTTTTTCCTGGGCGGAAGATGTTACTTAAGTCGCTCTGACCTACCTTCTGAAGTTGCTGTCCGTTATAGTACTGGCTGGAATTATCTTGATGTTGTCTTCAAGCAAATTGGTCGCCGAGAGCGCTGATTCGACATGGTTCGGAACTGTATTGCACTGGACTTGTAAATATATGCTATAGCAGAGGGTTCCGATCAGCTTCTCACTACTAAAAGAACTTTAAATTTAGCCAACGCAAGGTGTTATCAGACATATCGTGCAACGCGTAATCTGCAGGTAATTGTGAGACGCAGAAAAAAGCCTTTGCACGAAACTGTTTCATTGAGTGAAGGACGGCCCTTGATAAAGTACGATTGAGCGAGATGCTGTACCAAGGTAGGGAATTCGGTTCAAGTACTTCACTTCGAATTCAGACCGGCCAATGGGCTTCACTCACGCACACTCGATGTTCCACGAGCATCTATTCACCTAGACTGACTGTACACCAATTTCTTTCTTCACTCAAGCTGATTTTGCCTTCGCACAATTCACGCCCACCCCCTTTCCTCCATTTGTGCGCAGCTTCGTTGTAATACCAACATACTATGCCCGCGTTCTCTCACTTCTACTCTGCAACTGAGGAGGAAGCAGCTGCCTGCCTAGTTCAATTCTTTCCCCAACAGACAGAAAGCGCGCCACGCTTCAGCAATAGCAATGCCGAGCAGTTGTCACGACTGCTCGATTGCACTATACCGTCGACGCCTCGCATACGCAATGAATTTAATCAGCCGCTTGTCCGTGCAAAATCGCGTGTAGAATCAGTGGAACATCTGTTGAACGCGTCGACTTTTAGTGTCGCTCACAGGGCTGTGTATCGCGACAAACCTGTGCATTATGAGAGCAACTCCGACGATTCTCAGGTGTGGCAGAGTAGGAGCCGCACACCAAGCTCAGACGACACATCGCCACAAAAGTGCCGCCTTTGCACATCAAACTCGAGTGTCAAGGTTGAGGTATCGAGTGCCAGCGATGGATCCGAAGACGGACTGGCGCACGTGTAAGCTGGCTGCACTCAAGATGTTGTCAGTATTGAGGCATCACATTAACCTCCCACAGGATCGAGCCTACACCGCAAAAGCACATAAGAGATTGGGCGCCTTACGCCGACTACAGCGCTACCCACTCGCAGCGTGTGCTGCAAAGTATGGATACGCAGTTTTCCAAGTGGTCTTACGATCTCCACGAGGGCACAACATCGATCCCCTTTGTGATGGCGCAGGCCCCGGCCGAGACACACGAGGGGCTTGTTGCAATCGACAGGAAGCTCTGGGATACTGGCGCCGAGATGTCTGCTGCGGATGCAGAAGAGGTTCAAGCCACATCTAAAGCACTGCTCGGATATGTCCAACAGAAAGCCTCCAATAGTATGAGACTAAACAAGATTACAAGAACGGTGAAGCACGATAGTTCAAGCCGGGTTGACCTAACCCCCAAAGACGATCCTACACCAAAGCGCGCAACACTCATCGCGAAAAGCAAAGCTAAGAAGGATGGCTCACTTATGGCCAGCAAGTCGGTTGGCCAGAGGTGGTCCGCTTTGCACAGAAGCAAGAACCGCAGGTCAATCATGCAATCTCCGCCACCAACAGCGAGGAAGCCGGAGCTGGCACAGAACCTGAACTCGCAGGCCGATGAAACCAAATCCACATTCCTGATCCTCAATTCGGAAGATGATGATCACCGGCGTAATGTCGATACCGCTTTACAAAACCGAAGTATCGACTTTGAGGACAAGAGCACATTGGAATCGCTGATGAAACAGCTGGGAAAGGCAAAGACTGCAACTAGGAAAGAACGTCTTATTGAAGGTGTTCAAGTACGTGCAATGTAACCATGAAGATGCGAGCGCCACTGATAAGTTGCAGGAATCAAACGAAGATAGAGCCGAACAGACTGGTAGATTGAAAGGCAAAGCCAGAAGGAAGGCGAAGGTCAACGCAGCGCCACGCTAAGCGTTAACTGAGAGCCCTGCAAAGATGTGCTGGACATCTATAGCTGTCTGGCCTCAATACAAATCGCGATGTAACTAGCCGTCTTAGAATCTGCAGGGTGTACTGGGTCTCCCTGCATCATCTGCAGCCTTGTCTTGTTCTGATGAATGTTTGCTGCAGCAGTGCTAACGGCTGTTGTCAAAGCCGATCCTGCCCCGGATTAGCCGGGCAACTCAACGACCGGGAAGCCCGTCGGACAACTGCGCAAAGAGGACTCCTCCCACGCAATCTGTCAGCAATTCATCGCCTTCGAGTTTATTGTAGCGTTCCTGTCAAAGAGGGCAGCCTAGCATGGTATAATCGCAGCCAATTCATTGGCACATCTTGCAGAGAAGGAGTCCGCTAGCTTCGGCTGTTCACGCTTCGGCGCTCACGCGCCTCGGCCCCATCCCACTTTGAATCCAGTCATTGCCGCCGCCACTCTTAACAGTCTTGTTCCTGCGCCATCCGCGCATCACTCCACCAGCCTGTGAAATGGCTACGACACAGGAGCCCAACGGCGCCCTGGGTGCACAGGACACGAATTCGACCACTAAGAAGCGGACCCACCCCGAAGACTTCAAACGCGCCTATAAGGCATGCATTAATTGCCGGCAGCGCAAGGCAAAATGCATCCTGGGCACTGGCCCAGACGGAGGTGAGCTAAAGCCACCGTGCCAAAGATGCAAGCGAGAGATGCGCGAATGCGTCTTCCGGTCTGAACGCTCCTGGGTGAAAAGACGGAAGCCGGGAGAAGCAAGAGATGAGGAAGAGGAGACCTCAAGGTCTCAGACTCAAGCTCCTGCGCCCGCACCATCCGTGTCTGTACCTGCGCCCACTCAGCCGTCGCCAGCTCAACGGTCGTCTTTCTCCGGTCATGGTTTCACGCCCGTACAGAGTCCTTATCTTAACGGACACTCACATCGCTCTGACATTCTGTCGCCACCTGCTCATCTTCGACGAGTATCGTCGTCTCAGCCAGATCTTGCTCACTCGGTCATGAGAACGGTCGTGTCTAGCGGCAGTGATGCGCTGAATCTCCTCTTCGAAGCCGCAAATCATCGCGATGCTATCGACAACCAAGAGGCAAATGGATCGCAAGCGTACGAAACGCCAAGGTCAGGACCGTCCGGAGGATATGACGCTGCGTCACCGTATCACACCTTCCGAGCGCAACCAGTACAGATGTCAACCCCATCGCCGGAGACCTTGAAGGTCTGGACGTCATGTCGATTCGTGCAGATGGGCTGGTTCTCCGCGCACGAAGCTGTGACCTACGTCGACTTGTTCTTCAAGAACTGCTCACCCCTGTCGCCAATTCTTGGTGATTTCTATTCGCATCACGAGAACCATTACTCATTGATAGCGCTCGACCCATTTCTCTGTGTAACCATACTCATGATCTCA
Source organism: Stagonosporopsis vannaccii (assembly GCA_028584115.1). Classification (NCBI taxonomy): domain Eukaryota; kingdom Fungi; phylum Ascomycota; class Dothideomycetes; order Pleosporales; family Didymellaceae; genus Stagonosporopsis; species Stagonosporopsis vannaccii. The sequence goes on from VWXS01000024.1 coordinate 82,106, forward strand.
TCTCGTTATAACATCTTGCCGGGAGTTGGTGGTGCGTCGAGAGGCTATTTCGTTCACGATCGGTTATGGGAGCAATGCCAGCGATTTATCATGAAGATCATGCTTGGTCAAGTCAAGCCTTCAAAAGCACAAAGTCGCACAATCGGGTCGATTGAAGCACTGTTATTGCTGTCGGAATGGCATCCACGCGCATTGCACTTCCCTACCGCAGCAGACGGATGGGATTGTGAGCTGATGATTGGTGCCAACAACACGACAGCCGAGGGTGCTAAGCTGCTGGAAGGAGACACAACGTCAAGTCGATGGCTTGAGGATGTAATTGAACCCGCAAAACGATCAGATCGGATGTCATGGATGTTGATGGGCTCTGCTTTGTCGTTAGCCCAAGAGCTGGGGTTATTCGAAGATAACGCCAGTATCGACAAAGACCAGAGATCGTATCCCAAATCTTCCAGCGAATTTCTGACACTACGTCGGATACGAGCTCGTAAGCTCCTCTACGTTTTACTTGAACAGCTGTCATGGCGCCTTGGTTGTACTTCGATGATACCACAAAGCTTGAACCATGCTCTGATGGAGAAGATTCCGGTCGACTCTGCGACTGGTGCTGTTGAGCAGTGGCAATCGTTCATGAGTGCATGGGTTGAGCTTACCAAACTTGCGCGTTCTGTGTCCGACACCATCTACCCTTCTGCTGCAACAACGAAAAGTCTCCTGCGCACTGGGAGATATATTGGATTGCTCGAGCATTTCCAACCCCTACTGACTTCTTGGCGGAAGAAATATCTTGATCCTTGCAGTGAGTAATGAGCGCCTTGTCTCCGGGATGTCGACTGATCTATACACAGAACTGAAAGTAGGGCTCCATGACATGCTCACCATCGAATACCAATACGTTCGCATCTACACTAATTCGGTCGGCATGCAAGCTGTCGTCGAGCGTACACTTGCCGAGACCGATACCGATGTGCCCCAAGACGACATTTTGCCCATGAATCTCGAACCTCGCGACTACGACTTTATACAGGAAGTGGTCGATGGGAGCTGTCAAATCTTGCAGAAGGTAGTACAGCTCTCGGAGTCAGGCGCTCTGCGGTACTCACCTGTGCGAATATTCTTAAGGATAACCACGTCGTCAATATACCTCATAAAGGGTCTCAGCCTGGGCTCGAGAAATCAAAAATTACAGTCATCACTCGACATTTTGGATGCAGCTATTCGTGCGCTGCGAGCCAGTAAGCGACCAGGCGTCTGTGAACTTACATCTACTTACAAACATATAGGTGTGCTTGATGACATGCATCTGGCCTCACGTTACGCAACTCTTCTAGAGCTGCACGTCGCCCGATTACGTGACAGCTTCGTCGTATCCTCGCGCCCACCCCGCATTCCATCTCGCGCGACATCTGCTGAGCGCAATGGTACTACGGGTACCATGGACTTTCTCAATAATCACGCTGGTCAATCAGCGCTTGCTGGGTTGGCAGGTGACGTTACTGGTATGATGCCTGACGATGATTGGCTGGCGTTGCCTTTTGATCCGGCGATGGCCCCCTTTGGGCTGGACAACCAGCAGAATTTCCAAAGTTTTGATGACGGAACGCTTGATTTCATATGGAATCTACCGATGTAAGGCGCAGGCATACAGCACCACTTGAAACCCCCGCCCCCACTCCATTCTGGCAAGTATCACGATACATCACAAGGCTTATGGCATTTCTCTTCAAAAGTTGATCATAGATATCCAATCGATTACTACTTGCGCTAGACGAAACTTTCCGGCCTCAATCATTTCCGCCTATTCTCGTACCCAACGTCCTCCCAATCCTCCTTGATCATCTCCGCGCCCTTCTCAGCAATCATGTAGATCGCAGCTAGAATGTTAACGTCCGGAAGAACTGGTACAATACTGCAATCGATGACTCTTAACGCGTCCACGCCATACACCTGCAGTCTCGGGTTGACAACACCCCCATCTTCGAGCGGCAACATCTGATTCGTGCCCGTTGCATGCCAGTTCGGAATTGTATTCGCCTTGATGTACTCCAGGATTGCTTCATCATCATCGTCAGCCACAGCCGGGCCGGGACTAACTTCGCCATTGAAGTCACCAATGGTGAACTCCTGCAACGCGGGGTGTCTCAAGATCTCACGCAGAAACTTGAAAGATGCGATGCCGATAGCGCCATCCGTGGGATCGGCATAGTAATTGGAGTCCACGAGCGGCTTATCCGACATGCTGGCTGTGCGCAGCGTTACCGTGCCTCGCGAGAGCTGCACCATACTAGAAGCTGTGACGGATATGTAGGATTCATTCGGCAAGGGCGCCCAGAAGGGCGTTGGGATCCACGGGTACCAGACCGATTCAAAGAGGTACTCGATGTGTGTCTGGTTTGCGAGGCCAGCATCGATGACTGCTGAGGCGTTTATGTCTCGCAGCTGCTGCTCCGTAAGCTTCTGGAAGCCATTTGTGATACCTGACGGTGCGGTGTATTGGCCAGTCAAATTGGTGTAGAACAACGTTTGCGCTGCGCGCAGGTTCTCGGGCGAGCTGGACATTTCAGTTGTGGACGCTGAGGGCTCTGCGCGTGCCATGATGCTAAAAACTGAGTGGTCGTTCAGGTTCTGGCCTACGTTCTCATTGATGACGATGGGCTCGATGCCGACTTTCTCCAGCTCGGCGACGGGGCCAATGCCGGATATCATCAGAAGCTGAGGGGAGTGGAAAGCACCCATACTCACGATAACTTCGTTACGTGCCCTGGCTTGGCTGACAAATCCGGTTCGCTGGTCGATGTAGCTAATGCCTATGGCGCGTGGGTTACTTGTCGAGTTTGAGAAGGTGGTGTTGCTGGCGGGAGGTGTGCTCATAACAATACCGGTAACGGGAGCATCGTGAAGCACGCGCAGGTTCGTGCGGTTCCTGGCTTGTTGGTAGAAACTGTCGTAGCTGCCACTCCTACGTAGCCTATTGTTGACAGTAGCCGTGCCATGCTTAATACCCACACCGTCTCCAATGTTGAGGTCCTGAACAATAGGAATATCAAGTGCCTCAGAGCAAGCTACGATGAACCCATCCGTTGAGGGGGGTACGTAGCCCTGGAAACCCAGCTCAAGGGGACCACCTCCGTAGGCGCTGGCATCGAATGTTTTAAAGTCTTGGCTGAAAGCAGCGAGCTCTTCAGTCGAGTTTGGCGGGTTCATCTTCGTGCTCTTGCGGAACAGGTCATAAGTATCATCCCAGCCCCAGCCTGGGTTACCAAGCTCGGCCCATTGATCGTAGACGCTAGCAGACCCACGGGCATAATACAATCCATTCGTAGTACTAGAGCCGCCCAAGGCCCTTCCACGGAGGTATTGCAGCGTCCTGTTGTTCAAATGCCTTTGAGGTTGTGTGTCAATACCCCAGTCGATCACACTGCCCTTGATAAATTGATTGCCACCAGGAGATTCGTATGCGCGTACTTGTTCAGGATTTGGACCAGCTTCAAGTACAAGGACTGAGAATCTCCCAGACTCTGTCAGACGGTTTGCCAGAACAAGACCTGCCGTTCCTCCGCCTGCAATAATGAAATCGTACTCTTCATTGAAGCTGGGCTCTTCTTCCGCTCCACCAGATGGAGGATTGTCTCCTGACGACTGGCGTCTTGCATGTCGAGAGTTGTGCAGATTATAGTTAGGCCACGCGGAGACTGTATTGGCAAAGACCAGCAGAGAGAGTAGGATTCCCACAATCATTCGCCCTGTAGATGATCGAGACATAGCGAAATGAGAAAGGATGATCGAAATATATGAGATGATTCAAACGTCACAGTTGTAACTGAGCAGGGGAAGACGTAGGACTGGAGAAATAATGCATTCATGCAAGTAGCTAGCATTTATGTACTCTAGATCAAGATGTCAGCACGTATGTCCAGCTGGTTCGTTGCCAAGTCATGCTGCCCAAGACTTGCGGTCCACGGTACGCCGGCTTGTGGTGGAAGAACCAAGGAAGGAGGCATCGGGACGTGTGCTACTCATCACGGTCAAGGTAATCTGCGGGCCGCCATTCACTGCAGTACATGAGACCGATGCCGAGGTTATTGCGTCTCTGCTTCTCACCACAATCTGATTGTTTGCTCAGATTGCTACTGAGAACCTCTTGAAAATGGTGTGCATTAATGTTACCAGGCGCACGAAATCTACGGTAATGGTTTATGTTACAGCTTCGAGGAAGATCGATAGCCGCTGACGTGATCTGGTCCAGGTAAGCTCTACGCCGTCGGGAAGGCGCGTCTGTAGCTCTGTAAAGTAATAATATTGCTAGTATCTTCAGGTATTAGTCTAAAGCTAAAGCCATGGCAGCGTCGTCATTCCAAGCCTCCCGGGCCTGTGTACATGCAAGATCACGGCTCCACGGCGATCTACACAACGCAGTAAGCCTGCCCAGCGAGCTTTGGCCATATTTATGCTCAAATTGGGGTAGTAAAATCAGTGCCAATGTGACTGAGGAGGATAAGGCGTACACTGCAGTGCGGGGAAGCCGGACAGGGCGAGCAACGAGATGTGCATGTTCATCCGATTCGAGGACGTTTGACAGATAGTCTCCCAGACACTATCAAGTTGGTCGTTTAACCGCGTCTTAACATTGTCTATTTCTTTAACAGTACAAAGGGTAGAGAGGTGTGGAATGTCCCCAGGAAGTGCGAACTCCACCTGACGTCATTGACCCAAGATCATTTTAGACGAGGCGAACATCCTAACTCGACTTACACAATATAGAGTACGGCAAATTCTACCTGAGGCGCAGTGATATCGTTATTCAGGTAGTCATGGCATACTAGGTACGATTCTTTTCAAATTTTCGCGTCGAAGTTTTTAAGGCTCCAGTTTATTCCTGATGCCTTTTCGCCTTGGCAAAAGCAACGTACTCGTAGTTTTGGGGAGATAGGTCCCCTCGAAAAGTGATTATGACTATCGGAAAGCAGATCTCACTCTCATTGTGGATCCGATTTCAATATTTGAGGTGTTGTACTCCTGCTTGCACGAGTGAGTGCGACAACAACTTGCGGCTCATCAAAGATGCCTTTCACTAAAAGTCCTGTGAAAAGACACAGACCTTTCCAATAGGTTATGTGCTTTATCCATATCTTTCCCTTATAGTTTTGTCTCACTACATTCTGGCACCGGTCCTCCCACCAGTGTGAGATTACCAGAATGTCAACCACAAAGGCGAGCAAGTTGTGCTTGTAAGATACCGGGGAACTAGCTCCATCGAAGATGATGCCTCACCTGTTTATGATGGCGATCTGAGTTTCAGACCAGGACAATAGATGGTACGAAGAGTGCTCAGCGATACTACATACCACAGAGAAAGGGTTTAAGTCCTACCAAAACCTCATCAGCTTCAGGCAGACTTCCAGAAAGTGATTAGGTATTCGGACCCGTTGGAAACCCCCAGGAAGCTTCCTCCGAGACCATTGACTCGACAACGCGGCAAGCCTGACTGGCACAACGATATGTCATCAGTGCTGTTCTCCTCAATGGGGCGACAGGACGGTCTTGGTGATCACCAGCGTGGCTACTTCTCCGACACCTTCGTAAAAGATCACCTCCCTCAAATCGATGCACCGAAGTGTGAGTCTTGCAGAGCGAAGTTGTGGCAACGCTTCACTTGCTTCACACATTGACCCAGTCACGTGACATGTCGACGTCCAATGTTTGCTTAGTTCGGCAAATGCAGTTTTCACTTCACTATGAAGGAAGGGACAAGCTCGAAGTTGCCAAGCCTACGCGCAGAGGGGTGCACAGAACGACGTCGCATCCCGGTCTCTCATCCCTCTTACACCAACTTACCCATTCACACCTGCTTACCAGATCCATTGTTTGTGGAGCAACCCGCTCATTCCGCCACGATGTTACCTGTAGCATCGTATGTCCAGGTGGATACGGACACTGATGACTTCAACTGCGCTGATTCGAGTATTTCAGCGCCGCTGGCTCCTCAGACAGACATCACATCACCGACACTATCTTTTCACCGCAGCCAATCAGATGACGATATCACTGTTCACAATTATGAACGTTCACACTGCAACCTGATAGGGTCCGACATCAATTGCCACATGTTTCGCAATCCAAGTGTGTATTATGGTGTTTACAAGCAGGACGATGTCGTTGGACAGTACCTCGCCCAACGAGCAGCCTTAACAGATAGCGTAAATGGCTTCCAAGCTCCAGAACCGGATTACGCCAATACACGTGCGGGATATTTCTTCCAGGGGTTGCCATGCAGAGTAGACTATGAGTCATACACCAGTCGACAGGAGCATCAACGCTGGTACCCGGATCCGGAAAGCATTCGCCACCTCCATACTCTACACAGCTTACTACCCCACATTCAGCCCGAAAGGAAGCTGAACGCTTTGAATGGTCTGCAAATTGACATTATCGAAAATCAGACCAGGAACATCATCTGCCATGCAGTTCCAAAGAAGATGCTTGTCCTCTTCCTTGGTCGACAGATTGTCACCAGATTTCTCCATACTGTCCAACGTGAGGATAGCAGAAATTGGACTGGCCTACCAACCCGCCAAGTCATGATCCTACCGTACGGGGCTGCTAGTGCAGCTGCACTCAAGATCTTAGTATCATGGATGATACGAGCATGCAAGTTCGCCACAATGTACACAATGAAGCAGATACGTCTCCCTGCCCATTTGTTTGCTACGTGCTCTCTTGCTCAGACCATGGAGCTCCTCGGCTTGCGTAAAGACGCGCATCGTATCGATATCGCTATCTCTCAGCAGTTTCTGAAGCGCCCGATACATGCGGTTGAAGTAGAATCGCTGTGGAAGTGCCTCGGCGAGAGCAGCAAGTACTCCTATGCATGCATCAAAGCTGCTAGCAGCCAGTCGTGGAGCGCTAAGATGGAAAAGGAGTTCGCAGATCTTGCGGTGAGATGTCCAGAGCTGTACGCGAGGATCTGCGACTCCGACATAAATGACAGACATAAGCCGCATTTCGGGAGGGAGTGGTTTAAAAAGCTAGGGCGGAGCACTGGCACTTCCCAAGATGGATATGAAGGGATCGCCACGGCAGTGTTTACGGTTACTCAACCTGGAAGTGGTCATACTTCAGACATTGGCACGCGTGCCATAAGCTCGCTAGATCCCTCTGCGCCAGACTTCGAGCCCTGTGGTGTAAGGACTTGACCGAAACTGCATTCCGCAGCATGGAGTTGTTTGAAATTCATAGGCTTCCCTGCATTTAACGACACAATGATTCTGTACATTGTTCGTGACCGTTTTGGTTGTGACTAGAGCGGCAGCTAGGCTATACTGTTAGTGTGACAACTGCTCAAACATGCGACAAGTGATTGTGCCCAACTTGGCGGACCGTTCAAACAAAGCACTACTGACTACAGCAGTTATTATCAGGTACTGCTTGCACTCGAAAGTGGCCACGTTACACTCCTCATGGTGATATTCAGGAGCACAAGCCTTGTCAAGTTCGCAACGTATGAGTTGCTTCAATATTATAGACAACTTCTGTCTCAACTAAATATATACATCTGAATTTCTCAGTACGCTGTGTTCTCACACTCCTCCCTCTCGCTCAAGCCGACCATCCGTGCTTCACCAGAGGTAAAAGCCCTACAAGCACTGGCTGTACCAGTCATTCTGCTTCTTGCAAGTGAGACCCGTCGCGCAGGTGGTGGAGCCGGTGTATCCCGAACCACCGCACTGTCCATAAGCAGCGACAGAAGCACCACCAGAGGAAGCACCCTGGGTAGCAGCGGGCTTTTTCACGGTGGTGAGAGTGGTCTTGACAGCAGCCGCGGTGGTAGCAGCAGCCTTGGAGGTAGCGGCGGCCTTGGATGTTGCAGCAGCCTTTGTGGTGGTGGGCGCAGAAACATCCTTTTCGGTAGCGGCGGCGCCCAGGTTCGCAGGACCAGCGTTGGCCTTGACGTGTGCGGCGACCTTGTTGACAGCGAGGGGTGTGACATCCTTGCCCTTGAGTGCGGAGATGAACGAGCTGGACGAGCCACCAGTCAGCTTTCCGGAGGCAGAGTCAACGCTGTTCTCGAGGCAGGCGCGGCCGAGGGCGGAAGAGCAGGCGGAGCCGCCGTTGACAATGAAGGTGCCGACCTTGGCGCCCTTGTCGGTCACGGGCTGAGAGACGCTGGAGAATACGTTGCCCTCGACGAGGGCCTGAGCGCCGTTGTAGGCGTCGAAGGCGTGGCCCTTCATGTTCTCGAAGTAGTTGTTGACGGCGTGGAAGGTACCGGTGGTGCCGTCCTGACCGAGCTTAGGGGCACGACCGGCGACGTTGTGAAGGTAATTACGGTCGAGGGTGACCTTGTCACCTGTTTGGCATTAGTAAGAATGCTCGCTGTGATAGGAGGGATATGACGAGCTTACCGTCTCCGTAGAACATCATAGTCCAGTAGTGGTTGTTGTTGCAGCTAGCAGAGGTTGTGGTTGTACCGTCGAACTCGTTGTTCGAGACAGTGAGACGCGAAGCAGCGTAGTGAGAAACGATGAACATACGGCCGACAAGGGAGAACTTGTTGTGGTCGACCCAGACACCGTCATTGCCACCTTGGAAGTCAAGGGCGTCACCTCCCCAGACGACACCGGGGTTGATGTTCGTGAACTCAACACCCTGAATGATAACGTTCTTAGCGTTCTTTTGAAGGGAGAGACCCTTGCCCTTCAATACACCCTTTCCGCCGACACCCAGAATGGACTTGTTGCTGCCGACCTTGAGCGCCGTAGGCCCAGCAAGGTCGTATGTGATCGAGCTGACGGGCACGTTGTCGTCGGAAGCGGCGCAAGAAAGCTCACCAAGGTAAAATTGTCCTCCGTTCTTCTGCGAGCAAGATTTTCTGTCACAGCCAGATCCTGTTGCTGTTTTGCCAGTGAAGTCGAATTGCTTGGTGATGAGAATTACGCGAGCAACATCATCAGAGAGGTACTTTGCAAGCTCGTCCGCAGTGGTAGGGGTAACTGCAGCGGCCGATCCACCACCAGTGACACCGGCAGCGAAACCATAAGGCTTGCCAACGACAGACTGGGCTGAAGCGCTGGCAGCAGCAGCGAGGAGAGCAGCGACTTCGAAACGCATTGTGTTGACTTTCAAAGAGTCGGTCAATAGGGCAGGAGGTTCTTGAAGAAGGAAAGAACGTTCACTCAGACCAGCCGAAGATTCCGCTCAAGGTAAGAAACGATTGAAAATGAGAGAATTTCGGAAAGGCACCGAGAAAGGAGAGTTGGTGTTGATGGAAAAGAGTGAATGGCGATTTGAAGACATCGCGGGTTGTTGTAGTGTTATACCTCCACCAACCCGGGTCGGGACCACCACAGCAAATTGCAGGGCTGAGAACAGCTTCCTAGACGCGGTAATCTACCCAAAATGGCATTGACAGTGGGAAGATTAGCGCGCTGTCAGTGGTCTTGGCACACTGTTTCAAACGGTGGTTCTTGCCGCTTTCGGTACGCGGGATTGGGGCGGGATAGTTGGCGCCCACGTGTGTGGCGCGTGTCTATACACGTCCGGATGATGCCAGCGCATCGGTAGCAACCAGCCTTCGTCGCATTAATGGTGGGTAGCAGAACACAGTGCTGACTCCCTCTCGTGAACCTCGTTAGCAAAGTTTTCTAATGGAGTTCGGCTGTAGATGATTTCATCCCCTTGGCGGCGCCAACCCTCGCTTCAGCCACACGGGCAACTTGAAACACATGCAGGATCCACGCATGAATCGAAACATGAAGCTTGGCCATAGTTGGTATTCAAATCGGGCAGTCCACATATTCCACTTGGGCAAAATTCCCGATTACTCGTATAAGGGCGGCGCCATCGGAGTGATCACCAGCCGTTCGGATAAATGCTTCATTGAAAGAAGCAGTTGCAAGCGTCGATGCAAACGATGTTTGGGTACATATAGGGTGAGGATTGGATATGTTGATGAAGCATATGTAGAAGCAAGCGCCTTTTGTTTGTTTGTAAGAGTGTTGTCTCGTAAAGTGGTGGCAGTTACGTTTTCGGTCGTGGCCTGCCTTTCACTAGCCTTTCGTGAGGCTCACGCGTCAGAGTGCGCGTCTGAGGGTTTGCACTATGCAGTCAACGTACATGCGCGATTAGTACATTATGCACTCCATCATACGGTGCCTCCACTGTCGCTCTGAACCCCTCAATTGCCCAAACCATGCCACGCAATTCATGCAAAAAGCAAAGCCCATACGAGCGGGAGGCTACGCGACTGGCCTTAGGAGAGCGTGAAGGCTCACCCACTGCACACGATGTAAGACATAACAGACATGATGGGCAGTACGCTGGGCCTCTGACCCCATTCTACAATGAACTCAATCATGCTGCCTATGAATGGGAGCGGATGGCGACTTTGCCAGGCTTTCCAAGCCCGCCATCCCCGCAACACACAGGATGATCCACTGCTAAGTTGGGAACATCGGCCGCAGACTTGGCCAGTCGAGCGATCACCAAGGATAACCAAGGTTGAGCAGAGTGGATTCGATCCTCATCCTAGGTCCGGTCATGGACCACGCCGCCCACCACCTTTGGTTATGAACAATAACCGAAGTGCCCAGAACGATGGCAATAGATCAAGATTCGAATGGTTTGGTGACCATGTTTCTACGGACCTAGAAACTTTCGGTAGCGAAGTTGGACATCGCAGAGAACAACCGACGGACCTGGCGGTGGCTGCGAAAGATAAGGATCCGCTGATACACACTGACCAAGGCAGGTCAGATTCTTCGACCGCTTTGGTACTCACGGGCGAGGAGCCTGAGGATCTGCTCAGGGCTGTGCCGAGGCCGCGACACAAAAGGCTGGTTCACAGCCAGTCCAAGAGTCTTGAAAGCCCTGATGAACGGACAGAGCCCATGTTATCGCTTGTCGAGGAACCAGAACCTCTGACAGTCCGTAAGGACCGTGTTGAAGCGCGAAAAATTAAGAGTCATCCCGACTCCAATACACTCGGGCAGGCCTTCAGATTGCGATCGAAAGAAGACGACGAAGGCTATGTCCAACCAGCCGAAAATGCCGTTGATGTTGAGTCGCAGTCTGGATATCCGGGCCTGAGCGACGGACGGCAGGGCGCAGCATTGACGGTAAGCGAAGTGTGGGAATACAGTGAAAATGGCATGAGCGGTCTTCTCGATGCAATCACAGACCTGCTGTCGAAGTCACTGTGAGACCGCTTCCCGGTCTTGAACACTGCAGTGCAGTGCCCAAACCATTGGACCTGGGTGCGATCAAAGCAGCAAAGGAAAAGCGGGAGACTTCCAAATTGGGAGGCAATCTGGACAGGAAACCGGATAGCACTGAGACATGTAGCTTGCATGGAGCGAATGTGCAAACTCTTAAGTCTTTTGCGACTGGTTACTCATCAGAGTTCGAAGCTCGTAATGTACCAGGGCGCTCAGAACAAAATGATACAAGGGGGAAGTGGTACACAGGTCCTCGTTGTCCGGATGGTCAAGACAGAGCATCTGGCACCCGCATCTGAAGAATTGATCGGGGTGGGCCGCGGCTCGGATATGTACCCCATTGACAATTTGGCTGCGACAACGTGTGACCTGTTCGTCCGCTTCCTTGCAGGTGCCGAATGTGAATATGAGCTGAAAGAGCGCTTTAAGGCATCAAACGGAGCGGAAGAACGTGTGCTCGGTCACCTGGTCGACACGTCCTCGTTTGCGCACATTGATATACAAAACCAAGCTACCAATGTTCGATGCCAGATACGGTAGTTGACGTGATCCAAGAATGCCTATCTCAGAAGGAACGGCAGGCAACATCGTCAACTCTATGTGCGTGCCGAAGGTTCACCTCTTCGCCATCGAGTCCGACATTGAACCAGACGAAACATGCGAAGAGGTGGTGATAAAGGCGATAAAGCGGACGAGATCATATTCGGACGAAGAGGTGCAAGTTGGCTGTTCACTGACTTGGTGGGTCCTGACTGACGGTCTGGGCGCAACAGTCGACAGGCACGATACGAGATATCGCAACTGGAGAACTTTTGGCGTCGCCTTTGAACATGGCGCTGTAGCAGTTGATCTGGAGAACCAGCATCTCCGCGCCAATTGGGCCCTCGAAGCTCATCCCATTTACCGGGATCAGGTCAGCCAGGGTCCACGTGGATTCGTTGCCTCACCTCGCTGGGATGAAGAAGATTGTGTCCACATGAGCGATGGCGGCAGAACATATGAACGAATATTGAGGTACACGGCGTTGGAACTCATGACAACGTTGGATGTTTGGAGCATCCTGGGACATTAAGGGAATGTCGACAGATGCTTTTTTTTTGCAAGTTCTATGGGCAGTCGAGAGGCCACGCTTCAAAGATCCTTCGAATCGCCACACGTGGTAGTGATAGGGTTTGCGAATAATGGCGGTCGAAGAACACAGACCAAGAACGATTGAGGAACACGATCGAGGAGAGAGTCAGTACATTCAGACTACAGCTGTCTCCTAGCGCCTCAACTGTGACGGCACGTGGATAGTGAAGGTGTGGCTTGCTGATGAGGTCTAGCCGCAAGTGCCAAGCCTCGATGCATCAGCCACTGATGACGTACCCCGCGCGTATCCACCTGCTGAATGGCGCGTTAACCATATTGTTTAGTGCACCTTCTATATGGCCGCGACAACCGGCCAACCTTTCTCCGCCATGTCCCTAGCAGGACACCCAAGATACCCACGGTTCCCAATATGTCGTCCTCCGCCGCCCCGCTCGCGCCAGAACAGACGCATGCGCTCTTCGACATCTTGATCCACCACCAAATATACGCCGAAATCGAGGCCTTCAAGTATCCCTCGACTATTGATCAATATGGACATCCCTTCCGTAAGGCAGATGGCGTGCAGACGACGAGTCCGCTGCTGCAGAACATGCTGAACAAGTTCGCGCTCACCAACCCCGCGCTGAAGAACCTGGACGGCAGCTTCTGGCAGGACAAGATCCAAACACTCGTTGCGCGGATGGCCGAGGCAGAGCTGAGCGAGAGCTACGACAAGGGCGCTATCGGGTCGCGAAAGGCGCTGGCTACGGCTGCGAGTAGCATCGCAGAATACGTAGGGAGGGGCATGCTGGGCGGGTACCCAGTCACGCAGAAGGAGGGCGATGGCAAGAAGCAGTACGACACCAGCAACCCCAAAGACGTCCTCGAGGCATGGGAGGAGTGCGCGCGCAGCTTCATCTACGGCGATCTGCTCGACCATCTGCTGGAGAGAGTCACGGCAACAGACAAGCTGGAAGACCACACCAGTCTGGTGCAGGCAGGGCACGAGTTCATCCTGCTGAACGTCGCCTCGTTCCTCCACCACGTCTTCGTCATGTCGCCAGACGGCCAATACCTGGTCCGCCTGCTCGAGAACACCCACCGCCTCATACCATACTACATGATCAAGCAGACCCTCCGCGTCGGTAACGCAGCGTCTATGATCAACGCCATGGTCAGGCTGGTTCTAGCAAAGCTCTCCGTCACTGCTATGACTAACTGGATAGGACTGACCAACAACTCCAACGACGGCATGAATCTGATGCAGCAAATCATCAGCACCATATTGGCGTGGGACACCGCTGAGTTCCAGAAGAGGGCATCGAAACTCGAGTCTTCGAGAGAGGCGCCAGATAAGAAGGTCATGAAAGCAATCAAAGCGCACGTTTATGCGTCACGAGATAGACATGAGGCAGCACGCAACATGTCTATCCAAGAGAAGAAGTCCATCATCGCCGTCATACTGGAAACAGCTGAGAAGCCGATCAAGCCCGAGTCTCTCAGAGACCAGCAACACGACATAGCCATGGAATACTACAGCACCTACCTCTCCATTCGGGACCGCGAGGAAATCACCAAAGTGACCTGCAAATCAAATCCTGACGTACTCACCTCGGCAGTCCGCGACTGCGTTTCCGCAATGGACCCCGTTATCCGCGCGATCCACAATGCCGTTGACCTGTCCGGCACCGTCACTGACGCAGAGAATTTCATAACGGATCTGATCAAGGCATCGAAGCCAAAGAAGAAAACAGGTCGCAAGAGCCGCGAGACGAGCAAAGAGCGCGATACCAACAATAATGCTGACGCAACTCCTGCAAGCGTGACAGACACAGATAGTGGTGATGCGCCTACTGTCGAAGACTTTGTCGCATTATGTCGCAAGCATGCGCCGTCAATGCACCGGTTCTTACATCAAGTTACGAAGAATGCACCAGACCTTGCACAAGACTACCTCATCTACGCAAAGCAGATATTTGGCGAGTTCAAAGCGGATGCCCAAAATCGCAACGGCGGCGCAGGCAACATGACAGCACCGCTGCACTCCCTCTTCGAAACATTGCCCCAGTCGAAGCAAGATGAGCTCAAGAAGCTGCTCGATGAACACGCCACCCACCTCGCCGAGCTCAAATCTACAAGCCAGTCCCGCCTGGAAAGCATTATGCGCAACGGCGAGACAAAAGGCTCCACACACGGCCCGGGCATGTACCTCTCGCGCTGGAACGCACTGCTCGACAGCACGCTGATCAGCCCTGCCTCTATTTCCGGGCCCGTGCGGCGCGGCTGGGAGGTCAAGGGCGAGTTGGATGGGAAGGGTTTGAAGACAAGCAGTGCGCTGCAGAGCTCTAAGGGCGGGAAGACGGCGAACGGGGTAAGCATTGCGAACGGGTTGGGCGACGCGCAGGATCGCAAGGAGAGGAAGAGAGACGGCATGGAGGAGGACAAGATGGCGACGGTGTGGGAGGCTATGCGCGACGGCTGGGTAGGCGTGTGCAGGGGGTTGGAAGTCATGGGCAGCGACTGAGCAATCGCTCCTACATCCTCTTCTGAACACTCCGCATTCGTATCACACGCCCAGCAAGACTTCCGCTTCGGCTCTTTCACACCCTTTCTTGTCCATTTCACAGCAACGAGATGACGAAAGCACGATATAACGATACACAAGGCATCTACATAGACAGGCAGGCAGGGCAGTAATACCCACGCACACAAATAGCACCTGATCCACATTTCTTCCCCATCTGCACAGTCCATGCACATGTTCGCGTCGTTTACGCATGCCCAGACTGTATTGTACGTCGACAACGGGCCTTCCATCTCGGGTTGCGGAACCGTGATCCGGCCGTCTCCACCCGGGATCCATCGCGCCCGTATCCGCGTATCCGCCAGCCTCCATCTCCAGCCCTAACGCGTGGCTTTCGTCAATGGCGCTGGGGAACAGGTTTTGAGAAGAGAGTCACACGGTGATATACTCGGTGCGAGCACAGACGGACAAGGAAGGAGCGGATGATGTCTCTGTTGTCCGCGTGACTACGTTGGAGGCCGCAAATGTCTTGACTTTTGTGTATTATCCAGCATCAGGACGAAAGTATCACTTCTCGAGGTCGTTGTTGGGTTATAAGTGTATTGTACATGTGCTCATTATTATCTCTACTGTATCAAACATTAGAAATGGTATCATTGTGCAAACTCCCTCCTTTCCAAGACAAAAACCTCGCTGCTGAATATCAATGCGTGTCTTTGTCAAAACCTCCCATATCCAGCCATAAATGTGTTCTCCAAACGTATGCTATGCTCCTACTTCAAACAAACAATATGCTCTCAGGCAAACTTTCAACATCAGGAACTCTGAATCCCTCCTCACCCTCTTCCCAGGCTACTGTCCCAACGCTCAGCGTCCACGCAACGAGGATCAATCTCGCGACCGTGGCAATCATGTCGACGCTGAAGGGTAGCTCCGACTTCAAAAGCTCCTCGGCCTGCTTTCCAAGGTTCTGTTCAGGGAAGGTCATGGACAGACGTGCCGAGTTCTTCGACGCTATTGTGGCATAGGATCCAGAGCCGACACTCGATCGCGGAGAGCGGCGTGCGGAAGGTCGCGATACATTCGAAGCTTGTCGACGATTGCTTCGAGCGTCAGATTGCGGGCAGTGAGTATCGTTGACGACCAAGAGGGAAGTTGTTGATGCGGATGCGGACTTGTGTGCGGCAACTGCAGCCGCATAGGAGCGAAGTAGATCCCGCTTTGTTGCTTCCTTGACGGCTGTGAGGACTTCCTGTGGCTTCATATCTGGTACAAGGGCCATGAGACGCTGTAGAAGCACGACGTAGCGCTGCACGCGAGCCACTTTGTCCGTCAATTCTTCGCTGACGGCGCCAGCTGTTGCCTTTCCCAAACGCTCGCGCTCGCGGAAAAGTAGACCCGCGTTTTGAGGCTGGTGGAGCGGACCGAAAATACTGAGTTGCGGTGATTGGCGTTGAACCTTGTCGACAAGGCTTTCCAGACGTTGCAGGAGACGCCCAGAGTGAAGTCCATCCGAAGCGACAAATTGTACTGCTTGGATGAGCGGTCGCGAAGCTAGGGGTGCGAGACCACCAACAAATGGAAGCAGAGCAACAGCATCGATAAGTGGGGTTGCTAGGCTCGATTTTGTGGAGGGTTCGATGGCATAGACGGCTATATCGCGTGCGTGTGGAAGCTGTACAAGAAACTTGGCGGACAGTGTTTGCTGTGATCGTTTGCGCATACTGAGAGAAGCGCCTACTTGTATAGCTTCCAGGGCCTCATCTGTTAGAAGGATAGAGCTGATCGACTTCGCGTCCTGCGAAAATGGTAAAGAGCCACATGCCACGTGCTTTGCGAAAAGTGGCGATTGGCAAGACCCACTGGGGAGTACTTGCGAGATGCGACGCTTGCACTGTTTGAGAGAGATGATATAACTGCCGTCATCGGTTACAGTGGAATTTATCGCAAGACCAAACGCACCCTTGTCGGCGACTGCAGCGTTAACGGCCGTGTCGCTGGAGGCATTTTTGATCGGGCTTCCCAATAGCACCGACAGCAGAGCAAGCTCAGTTGGCGTGATCTTCACACTCACTCGACCATCATAATACTCTGCTGGCCTGCCATCCTTCATCCATGCACGTTGGGCATCACTCGTATCTCGGTCGACCAGTCCGATTTCGGTGTGAACGAGCAGTGTTGCCGGTCTCTTGATCGAGAGACTTCTTCCAAGGCCCTTCTCGATCGCAGATATGTCTAGGCTCTTCCTTTGTGGTGCTGACGCTACATCTCCTCGCCCAGTACTTGTTTTCTTGTAAGACACCGACTGCACCCTCCTAGGGCTGGTGGCCCCACGCTTCGCCGAGTTAACAAACTTGCCAAAGTCTCCGGAGTATGCAGATCGCTCCGTCATCGATCGTGGCCGAAGCTCGTTGGCAAACATTTCGCAGATTGATTCGAATGAAACTTCCCCGGGATGACCATGCGGGTTGGTGAATAGTGCGGACCACAGGCCCTCATCCCCGGCTTTGATGATCCCTGACAGCGTAGGTACCCATTTCGAGTCGCGATCTGGTTGCTTTGATGCGAATAGTTGTTTCCAAGAACTGGACCTCCGCGATAGATGGTGTTGCTCGCCGTCGTTACCATCGATGGTATAGATGTCCGGCTTGCTGGTTTTGGAGTGTCGGTGCAGGAACAATCGTGAAACGAGGGCCATGATGATCAGGAAAGGTATACCCAATCCAAGACTCAGTGCAATAATTTTGTATGCACGCATCGTCCCAGCTGTGGATTATGTATCTTATATGAAGGCTGTGGTTTGTTGTGGGTCCGGGTTGGGAAGCAAAATGGTCAAGCACGAGCCAATCGGAAAGCAACGTTGTCCCTGCCTGTCACCTGCACTCGCGCCTTCGGACAGTCTGGGCTACCGCTGCTCACGGAAATCTTACGCATCCGCTGGCGGGCAGGCAGAGTCATCGATCGGCGCGAATCATGTTCGCTCGGAATCGACCAGCATTTGTCAAATGGCTCTGATGACATAAAACACAGAAGTGCATCACCTATTCGGCCAGACACAAATGTGCATTGCTGGCACATGATGTTGCGCACATGCGGGTGTTGCTGTAGCATTGTTTGAAAACCAAGCAGTCCAGCACAGCTCGATGTGAAGCCAGTGTCGTGATTAGATATTGTTTTGATGTTTTGATGCGCCGGTCGTATGGATCCTCCCGCAATCTCCACTCTTTCAACCCAAAATTTGCTGCACAATGTTCGAAAATTTATCTTAGGTTTGCACCGCTCAGAATATCAGCACATGTGACAAACACTGTCGGACATAAGACAACGCCGCAAGACATTTTGCCGTGAACAAGCTTAATTCGTCCGAACGAATAGGCAGTAGGGCGCTCTTCAGAATGAGAGCCTTGTAGTCTTTGTAACTCCAGCGTGCAGATCGTGTGGTTCAACCAGCGGACATGGTCTCAAGCGCCTTCCACGTTCACGGCAAGCGACAGAGACCCTGGACAGGGGCCGCGGGGTCCGGAAGTCAAGGGCCCCAAGATGCTCATGTCTGTCCATTGCCCGTGTGACGACAATTGTGCTTTTGAGTTGTAGTCAAGAGCACGGTGATCGGAAGATCGGAATCCGTGAACCCGAACGAATGGAATCCCGGCGGGCACGTAGAGCCTGCTCAAGTCTCCAGACGCCTTGATGCATGTGATCCAATAAGCTCTTGCACTTTCAGGAACTTGTGTTGTGCTGCGATGATCGCCGTGGGGTGCTCGAAAACAAGGACGATCATCGTGCGAGTAGCAGTCATGATCAAATATCGTCGAACCCACACGGAGTTTGCCTCGGGCATCAGTCTTTCTCGTTGCGACATATCCACTGTATCTGGTGTGCGAGCGGCTGCGGCACCTACAGCGCTCACCCAGTAGAGCACGCCAGACATATTCTTCCATAGGTTGCCGGTGTCGGTTCGCTGTAATGTCTCAAATAGTGTTTGGGAAAGGTGAGGTTTGTCAGCTTGTTCATTATCGTCCCCACTGGTGGGGAATAATGGAGTTGCAAACAGATCCACACACTTTGGGTCTGCAGCGACAGAGAGTGAGACACCCATCGCGATTGCAGTAGTGTATATCAGAGCTGCTATACGGCACGTTTCGTATACCCAGTCTCCGGACACGGATACACCAGGCGTGTGGGCTGAAGGTAATGTGGACAGTCGTGTCTGGATAGCATGGATAGTAGCTTCGTAAGCTTCATTCGGAGGACTTAGCTGTGTGATGTCTATTGCATCCATGTCGTGTACGGTATTAAGCGCAGTCTTGTGCGCCACATAGATATCAGTAATATCTCTCATGTCGGTCAAGAGTTCCAGGGTAGACGGCGAACATTGCGGGTCGTTTTGAATGGTCAAGAATGTGCACCGCGGGCAGTACAAAGGCGACTCTGGTAGCGCAACTTCGTCACTTAAGACAGGTCCCCTGGGCAGACCGTCTCGGAACGCTGGCAAGATCTCAGCCTCGCAAATGATGTCACAGTGGTAACAACATCTGATCGAGTCAGCGATTCACATCCCGAAAAGCGTAAGCCAGGTTACGTACGCAATTGCCACTTCAGCTAGAGCTATATTGTAATCAAACATCGAAATCCCTCCTCGCCGAGAGATGAATGTGGCCACACCATTCTCGTGGATCCGCAGTGCCTTCTCGTTGCATATCCACATTTCGCCAGCGAACAAGTGCAAAATCACTACGAGGGTTGCATCTTCTAACTGCGATGCAGGATCGAGTAAGCGCTTGTTGAGCATACCGATCGTCTCGGCCTTGACCCTGGTGGTCCTTGTACTATCGCCGGAGATATGTTGCTGCATGTCAAGCCATGTCGATGCCAGGATTGTAGAGCTGAGAATGATATGTGAATGCGACAGCATCAACGGTAGCCATTTCCTCATGGTAGAATCGGAGGAAAAGGCGCGCATGCCTATAGTCGTTAAGGGACATCATCATATCAATATCCAGACTTACAAATGCGCGACAGGTACAGCGCATTCAGCTTGCTGTCTTTAAATTGCGGCATAACGTCAAAAACATCATATGAATGGCCAAAGGATGCAGCTAAGCCAGCAATCAAGACCCGCAGCTGACGCTCCTCATGCTTCTCACTTTCTTCGTAACTGGTGACGACATGCAATGTCGTGGCTTGCGACTTTTCGTGATAATATGGAAAGAACTTTTCAGTTGCGGTGAGTTCCCAACTCGAGGTACAAGTGACAGTTGAGGAGCTACTCAACGCAAGAGGCTGGGGTGCCGTTTGCCAGGATGCATGTTGCAGGTGTCCAGGAGTGGGTTCTGCGGGCCTCGATATGCTCTGGTTGGCTTGTGATAGGCCTGAAAGAGTGGGATTATTCCAGGCGTGTGCAGGCCCCGAAGCCAGGTCGTCTTTCGCACTGTCTCTTCTCTTTTTCTTATCCTCCTCATGTCTCCAATGTATCATAGCTTGCGAACGTATGCTCCTCTTTGCATCTTTATCCCGAAACTGCGAAAGGTCGGTTGCGATAAGAAATTGCAGCTGTGGTGGTCCTTCACGCTTCACTCTTCGTCGCTTTAACTTTGCCTTGGCGTGACTAGTCGTGACAGGAGGCGCCTGAGATACTGTGAGCGGTTAGATGAGGCCTTACCATCGGGCCTACTGTTATGGATACCTTCACCCGCAGCACTGGAGCAGTCCGAAGCCATGGTAATGGTACGTTATTGAGGTGAAGGGCCGATAGGAGAAGCATACATGGCCAACGATAGCAGTGGACGAGACAGTGAGGTCGCCCCCTTCATGAGCGAGGCGCATGTTTGGTTGCAGGCAAAGGGGCGCGGGGTCTAGGTGCATCCGCCAGGCGGTTACACTCCGCGGGTTATTCGCTTATGCCGGCTGAAGCGCGCCTTTGTTTGTTCCCGGCACTTCGCACCTATAGTCTCCATCACTGTCAAATGCGGTGGATTCGCCATTGTCTCGTCGAAGGATCGGCGGCACAGTTGCAGCATATTGGTTTAGAGAGGTTTTAGACTAGTGCGTCATTGATATAAACTGGGGCGTGGCGGTCGCGCTAGGATGAGGCTGCGAGCCCAGCCGAAACTGGTCCACTGACTACCTCCTCCACGCTAACACGGTATACAGTTGCTACGCATTTACGAGGAAATCACCTGGCAAGTCCGAGGCGTATGTGAACTACTCAGCTGTTCCCGAGTGCTTTTTACAGATGCAGAAGGAGTTTCCCTATAGCTGTCCACTCACTACAACAAAAATCCCACGCGCCTTGCAACGAAGCCTCCTGTCTGACTTTCCGAGCCCCCAAAGTATCTTGGGTGTTACTAAAAGAGTACGTGCGCTTCGTAGCATGCTTGTTGGACTAGCAACTTTTGCCACTAGTTGGGCTGGTGTGGACTTGTAGCGCTGTCGGTTGGTCTCAAAACATGAGGTCACGAGAAAGTATCACACCTGCTTGGTCATGAGCAGTTCATTCTATAAAAGGACGTTTCAAACCTTGATTTCTGAGGTTCTCGTTGATTTGTGTTCGGTGGGCAAAATCTATGGGGTCTGACCGGTACCTGTCATCCTCCATATCAACGACCTGGCGGTGGATCATGGATCCAAACCAGAGCGGCGAAAGGCCATTGCGAACATCCATATGCGAATCTGTGGCTCAAAATACAGACCACAAAGAGTCTTGCGTAAGATGTG
The DNA here is from genome assembly GCA_028584115.1 of Stagonosporopsis vannaccii. NCBI lineage: Eukaryota > Fungi > Ascomycota > Dothideomycetes > Pleosporales > Didymellaceae > Stagonosporopsis > Stagonosporopsis vannaccii. The sequence goes on from VWXS01000024.1 coordinate 103,631, forward strand.
GTATTGCTCCTCGAAAGGCAGGTCATCTAAATCGCTTGCACATATCGCCGGCAAGTTCTCTAGATTCTAAAGGAGGCATCTTAGGAACGGGCAGGTTGATAATCTCAATGATATGTTTACACAGCCGGTTAATAATTACTGGCGGATCTTCTATGTCAACGACGTAGGGCTTTTGCAAAGTCAATGCACTCTTCCATCCTCCTGTCAATGATGGAAACGGCCGGTGATGCATTATGTACTTTTGGTTTGCATAACAACTCAGACCTAGTTCACCAGGGGTAAATTTCCATCGTGTAGCCTTTATGTTCGCGAGACACGTCACAGTTGACGATTTCACTAACTCTTGTACGTCGGTAACCCGAACGCTAATTCACAAAGTTATATTGGAAAACAAGTTCTGAGACAAACAGCAGCCAACAAGCGTTTTGAGCTCAATGTGAGAGCGGGAGTGAATGCAATGGTGAGTGTGTGGCATAAGGACTGGTGTAAAATGGACTTTGAGTTAATTCGTATGCAATGCGCGCGGCAGTGGGTAAGGCGGGACCTGGGAATGGCACGGGAGGTAGCGGCTAACATAACTACACATCGTAAGAAGCACGTGGGAGCTTTACGCCGAGCCTCGTTGACGCTGAAACTTAGTATGCCGATGAGGCAGAGGCTTGTCCTCGGCGAGATTGTCCTGGCCAGAGAAAGGATCAATTTGCTGATCAGTCTTAGAGCTCTCAAGTTCGCCAGCAGCTTTTCTCCGTTCCCTATGCAGCGTGCACCGTTTCCAAAGGACTCTCCTTCCCATTCCCCTCCAAGCTGCTCTTTTCAGCTCCACCCTGATCCTCGCCTTCAGAGCCCCGTAATCTTCTTGAACCATCATCCATCTTATTTCGTCAGCAACGCGCGCCCCCATAACATGCTCTAGCACGAACCAGATGACGGTATCTCCAAAAGAGGTCTCCCTCAGTATTCCCTCGTACCCGCACCAGATCAATTCCACATCCTCGTCAGCGATGAAGATGCGTGGACTACACATGAAATCGTTCACCACCAAAATCTCCATGTGCTGTGCATCTGCGTCAAGATTGAAGAAGCAGCACGCCAAGGAGGTATACATGCCTTCCTTGGTAGTCGGCGGTGTTCTCAGGTTTCCAGTCGGGCGGATGGATGCATTGAGGCACCAGCGACGCATATAGCGAATCGCACGGACTATTCCGTCTTTCGAAGCGCATGTGGAACGTACGAAAATTAGTTTCTTATACAGACGCGAGGTAATAGCTCCCTCGCCACAGAAGTACACAAGCATGTGCAGTGAGACGCCCTTCACGTACACTTCACCAGTTTCCTGATTAATGACATCCAGTTTTGGACTATCAAGGGGATCTTGGAGTTGTTAGATGCTATTGTTGCTTACATTTCGGTACATAGACTTTGTGGGATCGGAAGATGTAGGTAACTTGGTCTTGTTAGAAGTGGTACTTTTCCTGAATTGCAACAGTCGTTTGCTGACAACGGATTTTTTGTTCGATCGAAACCAATAAGTTGATCGAAGCAGTGGTACGAACCTGCGGGACAGTCGGTGGATTTTGATGATCATAACACACATGAGCATCATTCATCGTTGTATCCTTTGATTAAAAAGCACGCTCCAGTATTGTCGACCCTATGCTGTCACAATCGTGCTAAACTATCTTTTGATTAGCTTTCAAACCCCAAGACGTCGAAATTGGCACCATAGTAATTAGGCTCGACGTAAGTTTCGCCTTGCTTCTTGCTTATGGTTGGAACCGTGTCGATAAAAGAACACAAGCTAACACGCTCCGATGTGACTGTTTGGTTATTCTTCTCAATCATCGCCGATTTTACAGGTATCGACGTTCTGCGGCAATATCAGTCGTGGCAACTATATGGCCGTACGACTCGTTGCGCGATAATTGCAATCTTTTGTGTTCGAAGCCGAGAATTCATACAGTAAATCTCAGATATCACATATTTGTACTATCTACAGTGAGGCGCAAACAAAGCCCAAGTAAAATACTGGTGTCTTAGTTCATAGCCTAGAAGCTAGCCCAAACTCGCTTCAAAAAGCTCTTTTGCTGGACGGGCTCGATGATTTCGTCCTTCGCTTCCAGGTCTTTTCGCATTCCGGAGTTAAGATCGACTTCGTAACTCCTCCACCACCTTGTCTTCTTCCAGAACTTGTACGTGAAGAAGATTATCCCAAATAAGGGAAGCAGAATGTAAGCATCGACAAACATTCCAGCGTCGAAAGGCGAAAGAGTAGTCCAACCTTGGACAAACGCCAGAAAGACATTTGCGAATAAACCGAAATAAGCATTCCATGGATGAAAAGCCGCTTTGAAAGGGAGTTCGCTGGGTGAACGGTTTTGAGCCTTCCAGGCTTGGCGGAATCGAATGTGGGTGAATGAGATTCCCGCCCAGACTAGAAAGGTTGAAACACCGCTCAAGTTGATGATGTACGAGTACGCTTTACCACCGCCAGTAGAGACATTCATCATGGACAATACACCAAACAAGTTGGTAAGGATGATAGCATAAACAGGCACGCCGCGACTATTCGTCCAGCCGAGGAACTTCGGCGCACCGCCATCTTTGGCCATGAACAGGATCGTACGGGACCCGATATAAATGGAGCTGTTGGCCGCCGAGACAACAGTGATGAAGATAAAGGCGTTGATCAGATGAACGCCTCCTTCCCATCCAGCGTTCTGAATAGCGATTGTCATGGGGCTTTTCAGAGCGCGGCTCTCGCCATTGATCAACCCATCAGCGTTCGCCGGGCAGGTGAGGCCGAAGAAGAACGCAACTCCCATGTAAACGAAGAGGATTCGCCAGATAACCTGGCGGATAGCCAAAGGAACCGCGACGCTGGGGTTCTTCGTCTCGGTGGCGGCGACAGCAACAGCCTCTACTCCAACGTAGAACGTTGAGGCGAAGACGAACACCTGTGCAACTCCTCGAAACCCGTTGGCAAACGCTCCCGGATCGCGCCAGTATCGGAAGCCAAGAGCCTCTTCTTGTCCAATCAGTCCTCCAGAAGCATATATGATAGAGAAGATGAAGTATGCGCAGAGGCCGAATAGCTTGACCAACGCCAGCCAGAATTCAGCTTCACCGAAAGACTCAACACCAAGCATTTGGAAGCCCAAGAATGCGAACCAGAATATGAGAAAATATCCCCATAACGGCACCTTGTCGCTCCAGAAGACCAGGAGCGAGGAGATGACGTTGTATTCGTTGGCAAGCACGCAGCCCCAGACGAGCCAGTAGTTCCAGCCCATAGCAACTCCAAACGCCTCGTCGACAAATCTTTTCGAGAGAGTGATGAAAGCACCACCAGTGGGATACAGTGTCGTCATTTCGCCCAAGGACTGCGTGATACTCCATGCAATAATACCGATGATGCCGAAGCCAATAAGCAAAGACGCAGGTCCTCCATTCGAGAGCGCGCCTCCAGTGCCGACCAAGATACCAGGGCCAATAATTCCAGCCAGAGCCATCATTGAGAGATGTCGGGTTTTGAGTCCGCGCTTGACCCCCATCTCAGGGTCGATGCGCTCGAAGTCCTCTTCGTGACCATAACTCAACGTTGGTGAGGTGTGGCCTCCAGGATTCTTAGGCGGGTCGAAGAGCGCCATATTGAGGGTTGCGACGCGCGTGGAGGGATATACGGCGAAACCCTAGGGAACTTCACGACGTTATATGCTTTCATCTGTTATCACCTTGGCAGGTGCTGATCTAAAGCTACCCTGCCGTTCTAGCCCTATGATAGCGAATCTGCGAACGTTCGTGAACCAAGAGAACATGTTGCTAACCGATGACGCGATCAGCCGCCAGAATAACGCGATGTCGTGAAGCGACAAAGGCGTGTAGAGAGCACGCACGCGACAACTTAAATCTCTGGGCATGAAATCTCGAACATGGAAGACGACTTCATTACCACTTAACAAGCTTGGGTTGAATAAATATGGACTGCTAATCCGCCGTGGAGAGATAGCGCTAGTGTGCAAATGTGGTTTAGACCGAAGTTAGTGAGCCACGCACCGCACTCCTTGGCAATGGATGCACCGTGCACCCCCACATGTCCTCCACATCGACCTACGAACGTGTTGCACCTGAGTAGCGTTTGCGCATATGGTCGAAAAAGAAACAAAGTGCGAGAATTGTATTCGAACACAACAATGGGAAAAGAAGCCGTACCGACGCCATTGTCGCAACTGGCTGCAAAGAGTTGTGAGCAAGATTGTTTATTTGGGTAGAATTGTAAGGTCAGGATCATTTGAAGGTCCGATACGCGTAAGCTATCAGACATGTATAAGACTGAGCCGGCCAGCCTTATTAGAGCTACTCAATAGCTTTTTCCAATCAATTAGTGCTTGCGAGCAAGCTCCATACGCTTCTTCAGCCTGTAGGCAATAGCTCGCTTCCTGGCAGTGGCGCCTTGAGTGAAGGCAACACTGCCACCAAAGGGACCAGCTGCGGCACCGTTACGGACGCGCATAACGCAGACATTGGGAGTGCCAGCAACAGTGGCATCGCAAGTCATACCGGCAGGCATCTGGACCTTCATCTCGAACTCAGTGCTGGTGGCAAGAGAGATACCTTGGACACCAAGACCAGGGACATCTTCAGTAACAGTCGCAGGTTGCATGGCGGCCTCGTCGGTCTAATCTATATCAGCATAGGAAACAGCGAGAGAGGTATAAAGTACTTACACCTCCACTTGTGCCATCGACGTCGGCAGTGAACGGGCCAGCACCATCCTGGTTGATCTGGCGGAGAGTCATAGTGACTGTGCCGTCATCTGCGCAAGTGGGCATACCGCTTGTGGCTCCCGCGCCAGTAGCAGCAGCAACACGAGCCTCAGGGGGGCCTTCAGCCTTGGTACCACCGCCACCGAAGAGGCCAGCAATGCCAGTAGCACCAGCGTTTCCGCCGGCACCACCAGCACCTCCTCCGCCAAAGAGTCCACCCAGCAACTGACGCCTACGGGCACCGGCACCGGCACGGGCGCCAGCGCCACCACCCTGTGCGTTCTGAGGAAGGTTGTCTTCAACGCCCACACTGCCTGAGGCGCCTTGGTTGGTAGGGGGTGCTGCACCATTGCCCATGAAAGCTGCGATCATGACGGAGGCGTCGACAGGTCCGTTGCCCTGGGTACGTCCAAGAGGAGTGGCCTTGCCGCTGGCAATCTCGCGGTCACGGATGATTGCGGTATCTGCCTGAGAACCGCAGCCGCTAGGAACAGTTAGTCACAGAACATAAGGAAGGGACAAAGACCACATACTTTGACGAGCAGTCACGAGGCGTGCCATCAGCGACTGTAAGACCAGGCATGTTGACACCGTTCGCTCCCTGGATCTCAGTGACCACACCGTGGGCGGAGACTGAGGCCGCCAATGCGGCGACGATGGCAAACTGTGAGATGTACATGATTGTTGATTATAAAGTCAAGCTCAGCTTCGACTGTTCGGAAGTAAGGACGGTCGGGTAATAAGATTATTAGAAGCACCAGGCTGTAGGAGAGGCGCGAAAATGAGGAAGGCTTGCTTGCTGATGATCAACAGGTAGCAGCCGCTCATACATAGTCTTATACTTGCCTCACTACCTCACAATATCTTTCCAAGAATTCTCAACGCCTACGTCCGTCGACCAATGACTTCACGACTCCACCCAACAAACAGAAGACAAGCCACATCTTCCTTGTAAATCTGCCAAGATGACCATGGCCACAAAGCAGGACATGCTTCAGAAATCCTATCCCGATTGTTTTTCCACAAGGCCAAACGTGCTTGGCTACAGGAAAGCGTTTCCCTACTGGCTTGGCTTGGGTTAGTGGTGACTCTACAGGCTGTTGACAGGTGCCGACGTCCGATGCAAGGTTTCATTTCGTGCCTGGTGAACATGTCTGAAGGCGCCAAGGCAGGCAAGATCAATGCTCGTTGCCGAAACACAGAAGCACTTCCTCGGCATGTCACCGCAGGGACTTTGCAGCAGACACTCTTCACCAGGCATCTTCATGCAACGCGCACGGTCAGCTGTGTAAGGGGCAGACGATATGGTCCATATCTGCAGGTGCTTCTATCTGCAGCCTTCTCGAGCATACCGCACAGGTGAATCCCCGACAGCGCCACACAGCCATCACTCAAACTCTGCATTAAGCTGTCAGATCCATCACAGCCAAGTAGAGACAAGCAAAACAGCCAAGCAGCCCACCCTCCACCACACGGGACGGCCGCAGCCCCTCCCTACCGCAAATCCAGCGGCGATCAAGTTTCCAAGTCTGGCGTTCCAGAAAACCGGAGCGCGCTTCCTTTTCGTTTTCGCAGGCGCAGGCGCTGCGGTGTTGCAGCCTCGTCGCCCTAGCGTTTCAGCAAACACCCCGCCCCGGGATGTGGACCATCTCAAACATCTCATGCACAAGATGTGAGGTTCTGACTGAGGTTTTGAGCGCCTAAGCTCCTCGAAACTGCGGCACACATCGCTTCCGAGGTAGGTTGGTGAGGTGGGTAGGGTGGTGTGGAGAGAAGAGCGATGCGAGTGTGGCTTGGGTGTACAAGTGCGATATGCATGGACTTGGCCTATGTCAGGGAATCAGTGGGCGCAGTGTACTAGACGGTAAGATACGGTTGCTGCTGTGGATCCTGCGCTGGCTCGCAGCGTACACGACCTGACCAATAGTCACTTAATGAGAGGTTGAACGAGCTGCCGTTGTTCTGACGTGCTTTGCAGTTGCCTACAGTGCCAGTGTGAACTTCAGCCCTTTGTACGTTCGTGGCAACAGCATTATCAAAAACGGACAGTCACGACCTCGCAGCGACCGCAATGGCTAGATGACACATATAGATTGCGCTCCCTAGGAATGCTATTTGCTCAAGTCGAACTCCGTCCCATATGCTCGGGGGTATCAATCATACCAGATGCTTTTAGATGGTGCGCCCACGCCAGATGGCGCAACGCGTGCCGCCGCCGCCCGACCCAACGCCAAAAGAAGGCCAGAGGAAGGCCATGATGCTACTGCTATCATTACACTGAGACCAACGGGCCGTGAAAGTCGCGCAGCGTGGCGACCAGATCGTCTTCTCTGAACAGCTGCAGCGACAGCTTCTCCTGTACCTCTTTCCACTTTCGCAAGGCGTCTAGTTCGCCTTTGCTGAGCCACTTTTCTTCGTTGCCGACGACGTCTGAGCGCTCTGCTTTGCTGAGCAGCGGCTGCACTTTTTCGCGCTCGAATTGGATGCGCTGCAGGATGCGCACCATGCCTTTGTACGTGTCGTGCAGGAGCTTTTCTCTTGCGCGCTGCCGGTCGTACCAGATGAGATGCAGTGAGTGTTTTGCTTCTCGTCTTTCCACCTTGGGAATCTCTTGAGTCTGCACGATGCCTTGTACTGTCAGATCGTTGACGATGCCACGGATGTCGCCCGCGGACATCATCATAGTGTTGCAGGCTGCGCGCTCATCGAGCTTGCCCTTTTTCCTCAGAGCACGTATCAGCTTGACACCCAACGTGCCCTTTCGTGCAGAAACAGTGTTCTCGATCTCGGTTTGGATCAGCTGCTTCGCGATCTCCTCGAACTCGATGTGCCACTGTGAGAAGCCTGCTCGGGAATGCCATGTGACGAAATGCGTCGGGTCTTCTGACAGCAGCTGTATGTGTTTGTCGATGATTCGTGTCTTCTCATCCATACTCAGGGTGGATGGATCGATAGGCTGGCTGAGCACATTGGCACTGCGGACGTGGCCTTTCCTTGTGATTTGGACAACTGAGTTGGGGTCCAGACCTTCGCAGATATCAAGGTCCTTGCCTATCTTCTTTGCGACATCACGGGCAGTGACAAGATTCTTGGGATCGACTTGGTTGTCTGCGCCGTCATCGCCCGCCGTTGGTGGCTCAGGGTATTCCTCATAGCAGCGTGGGGTGTTGGCCTCCAGCAGACGGAGCATGGTCTGGTAGATGTGGGCAGTGACGTGGCCTAGGCGCTGCTCGACAAGCTGCACAAGCTGTTCTGTGCGCATGGCAACAGCGATTTTCTCTGGGTTCACCCGGATGACAAGCTTATCTTCGGGCGCCGCACCGCTCGCGCTGCTGTAACCGTTCGTACCGTTGGTCTTGAGGCGCTTGGTCGGATTGCTGTAGTCCTGGTCAGGCTGACGCCGCCGCGAGAACTTTGGAACCTCCAGCCACTTGTCGCGCATGGCCCGTTTTCGCTCGAGGGTGTTCTTGTGGCATATGGCTTTGTCTTTGATACCAGTTGGCTGCTGGCCAGCAAGGTCCTGCTCGATCGTCTCGTGCTGAAGGATGTCGTGCATGTCTCCTGGGGACAGATACTGGTCCTCTGTCATGGTTCGCACCCAGCCACGCTGGATGAGTCGCTCGATGATATCGTAGAGCTCGTCGACCGAGGCGATTTCGCCATCGTCGTCTCCTTCTGCATGTTCCTCGCCATTCGTCGTACCGTTTTGCACATGATCGCCATTCACCACAGGCTTGGCGTCGTCGCCGTTGACCACTCCATTCGTCTTTGCGGACCCATTGGTCTCGGAGCCGCTCCCTCTCTTTCGCTTCAGGCCAGCCCCATTAACAATACCGTCGTCCGAGTCGTCGTCGCTGTCGGCTGCGGTCGGGAAGTAGGCTTCCTTGAGGTCTGCGATGCGCGTGTGCCCGAGGCGCAGCAGGTTGGTCATGACATTGGCGGCCTTGGTGCCGAATCGATCCTCGACCAGCTTGGTGACCTTGCCCAGGCGCACGAGCGCGTACGAGTTCTGCCAGTCGATCTCATAGTACGTGGGCTGCGAGTCGTTGCCGGAGTGGAAGACGAGGTGCTGCTGGAGCAGGATGACGAGGCCGTACTTGATCTGGCGGCCGTTCAGGTAGGAAGCCTTTGCGACGGCGGCGAGCGTCTGGCGCCCGTGGCGCGCAAGGACCGAGTAGATGCGCTGGGGGGGAGTCAGACATGGGCGCAAGGCTGGAGCAGGGACACAATGGCCGCCGAGCGCGCCTGGGGGGGGGGGGGGGGGGCGGCGGGGGCCGGCGGCGGCCGGATCGGGGACCCATGGACGTGCGCACAGTGACGCGCCCGTTGCCCTGCGGCCCTGCTGTCCGCGCGGTCTCGG